>VOMN01103390.1:0-23901 GCA_014899125.1 Orchestia grillus
GAGTTTTGTTTTGACACAGCAAAGCAAGGAGAATCGCATCAGAAAATATCTGTTTTTACCTTGCAAAGTTTCAGTTTTAGTTCTCTGAATTATTGTCAGAAACCAGTTTTGAACAATAAAAGTCATGAAGGACACTGTGCTTGCGTAAGTTATCGCGGCAATATAATTGTACGTTTTAAATTTCAATTTTTCTGCTAATGAATGGCTGAGTCAAACCGTAGACTTTCAGAAAGTTTACGTACAAAGGATACTTTTAACCCTGGAATGGTAACGCTAAATTTAGCTTATGCGAAGGACACACTCCTAATTTTAAATCCACGCAGAAAAGTGGAAGGTGTACTTCGGGTTTTGAGAAACCCGAGGATGCCATTCTAGCGTTACGTAAAGTACCCTTGATAATGACATACAAAGCTCATATGTGATAAACATATACAGTATTTGAGTACTATTCGAATCACGTGAATTTTTATCAGTTCCGAATGACTACACAGCGTTTCGCTGACACAGACGTCAGGTGTTGGTCAATTCTGATTTCGAAAGTACTGTGTGCATACATATTTGTTAGTTTGTTCGTACATCTGCATTTTGTAGACATGCAAATTTTTTTGATTTAAATCGGTATTGAGAAGTAAATAATTCTGGTCGTCTTCCTTCTCTGATAAGCTTTTCGGGTCTTCGCATCAAATGAATAGTTAGCTATTAGTTAATTAACCTGTTAACGGTCACTGCCCTGGTGGCCGGTGTTGCATTCACACGGTATGTGTAATCGGCAGCGACTGTGTGAATGCAAGAGCCACGCGGACGTCATATGATGTCAATACTCTTTAAGGGGTTAAGGATAAATTATTGATGGCTAACAGTGATTATTTGTTATAAGGGTTAATCGCAATTAGTTGATTTACGTTAATTAACGATTAATTAACTATCTATAGTTAACAACGCTGATTCATTATTAGCTATTAAACGGAACTAAAATTAATTTAGCCACTCATAGCTTGCAATGCAAGATAAAACTTGGTAAATGCAGAGGTCACTTACTTGTCTTCATACATCGACCCGATTGTGATCAGTCTACAGATGCCAGATATCTAAGACTCCTCTTCAGTGTAAGTGATGTAATCCATATTTAGTCTTCCCCCCCTTGTCTAAAATGAATGTAGAAATCTTACGGAACGTTTATTGATAGAATGTACTAATTTTGGCTTTGATCCGCTAGAAAAAATCCGTGATATGTCTGATGCACGCGTACGTATCAGCTACCACACGTACGTATTACATACCATACTTACGTATCAGATACCACACTTACGTATCCGATACTACACTTACGTCCCAGCTACCACACTTACGTATCAGATACCACACTTACGTTCCCGATACCACATTTACGTACCAGATATTACACTTACGTACCAGATGCCACACTTGCGTATCACATTTTAGTGTGAGGCGTCAAGGCAATCGTTCAATTTTCGAAATGAGGTGTTAAGAATTTCATTTTAGCAGTCCTGGCGTAGAAGTACAGAACTGCCAAAAAAGTTTGTTTCACAGAAAAACTTTCGTTTGCGATATTTGATGATGACCTCCATGTCATAGTAACGATAAAAATAGCTTCACTTTAATACCTAATCAATTTTTACTTCGAAAATGAATCCGATTTCACGCTCATTTTCTGCAGACGAACTGAAATCGTATCCTCCATTCATTATAATCTTGACAATGAGATGGGAAGCAGGCACCCTGCTGGTATCGTCCAGACCACAGCGCGTCACACCCTCAGAGCTGCCACGCTCGCTTCCTGGCTTCCAGTTGCTACACAAAAAAAATTCAAGGTCGTGATAAACTTTAGGGAAGTTTTCAGGTGAGGATGTAGTAATCTTTTTTCCATCGCTGTAGTGGTTGCTCCATTAACCGAACTGCGTGGTTGCCCTTTAATTAGAAAAAGTCAGTCGTGTCCTGTACCCAGTCCGTAAGTTCTTCTGTATTGTCCTCACACCCTCCGTGTATTCCTGTCGACGACGGTCATGGTGCCAACGCTTGGTAGAAACGATTGTAAGAGAATGCCATTTTCAGCGCAAAGAGTTCTGTATAAAGTCGAGACCCCAACATCCGTCAGTAGGAGGAAACGATCCAACTTACTCGTCAGTTTTCCAACAACTTCAGCGGATAGGAAGCGAGAATGCGCGGAAGCAGTTTTAGTCTATCGTTTTTTGCAATTTTTGAAACGTAAGGCACACTTCTTGAAAAAGCCTCAACCGTACACGACCACGGTCGTCTACCGAAATTTGTTGGGTTTAAATAGATCTTGAAATGACGTTCTCTGGCTGTGCAAAGTTCTGAGATGCAGCGGCGTGCCTAGGTTTAGAAACTCGCTACGAGCGCTGCCGAGCTTGATCAGTTTTTGCGGCACAGAATTCGAAGGCTGCATTCTCTCACCCAACACTGGACGAGTCTGCGGCATGAGCTGCTGTCTTCTCAAATATTGCGTCTAAACTTTCAATTGGACGCTATAGAAAAGTCCTCCGTCGTCAAGAACGACACGTGCATATTCAAATGTAAGATATCTCACATAAACACGAATCCTGTTTTTAAAAGTATATAATATGCTAAATCATTAACAGATTTTGAATGTTCTTTTTCCAGTTTGATGTAGAAATTGGTTCTCGACAGCAAAATGGTTATAAAAAACGTCAAATTTCAAGAAATAATATTTTTCATAACAATAAAATGGACCGTGAGATACTATTTGACCTGCCGACCGTCCGCGTCGAGGTGTTTCTGACATTTGTTTCTCACCTTCCTCATCACTCATCTTATTATACGTGGATTGTTCTTTAGCCCGTCAAATTCAGCAGTAATACGATGTTTTAACTCGTCTAAAGTTTGTGATAAGGATGTCTAAACGTTTGATTTTACATGACCCAATGAAAAAAGTCACAGGGTGTCAAGTCCGGAGATTTAGGTTGCCAATCTGGCTCAAAACCCATTGTTATTATTCTCCCTGGAAAGATGGTTTGCGCATAATTTTTGGAAGCAATACTCCGATGACAAGAGGCTCCATCTTGTAGCCACCAAATTTCGTTGAACTGATCACCGTAGCTTGTTACGAGTCCTGGAATTATTCTTTCTCTTAGCAGTTGAGGGTACTATTCACCAGTAAAATTTCTTTCGCAGAATATTGGTCCAATCACAGTTCCATTGCTGCACAGACTAGCATTTTTACACTGTTTTAAGGCTTAATATGACGAGCTAAAGAACAGTCCTCGTATGATAAAACGGGTGATGAGGAGGATGAGAGACAAATGTCAGAAATGTCTCGGCACGGATGCCCGGCAGGTCAAGTAGCATCTCACGGTCCATTTTCTTTTTATGAAAAATTAAATTTTTTGAATTTGACGTTTCGTGTAACCCCTTTTCAGTCGAAAACATATTTATGCATCAGACTAAAAAAAGTTAAAATAGGTTCATAAGTTAGCATATTGCACACTTTTAAAGAGAAGGTTCGTTTTTTTTTGTGGGGCACCCTATATAGAATTATAGATAATTTTTGGATACCAGCAAAGAACGTGTAAGGCTGGGTCGGGACCGGTTTGGTTGCGCAGTCATTTTGAGGGCTTACGTGCAGGAATTTTCAAGTTTAAGGCGTAGTAGCAGTATCCGGTTAACAATTTTTTGCCTCGATTCAGCTGCATAGGTTAATGAATCCGAATATTTTGAGAAGTACATTGTGAGCAGCATCTTCTAAGTGGTTCCGCGCCCAGTAAGAGCAACATCTCCAAAAATAGCAATATTATGCTGATCTGGCCACAGCACAGCTTAGGAGGTCTTCAAATCCCAAGAATTTATAGCTCAAGACAGATATTTGCATGCGACTCAGACAGTTTGCAGACGATTCAGTGCGCGTAAACGCACCCACAAATTTTCTTTTCTCTTCGCCCAATAAAGTTTGCTCGAGTAGTATCTTAGCACGCGTTAAATAAGAAAGCACTTCAAATTAGGTCATGAGCTACCGTTCATGATTTTCCTCATCAGTTCCTTGAGCTTTGCACCTTCCCGTCTCCTCAGCGTGGCTCAGCGGTTTGAGCTTCTCCTGAAAATCCATACAGTTTCGTGGTAGGTCTCGGAGTTCCGTGAATCCGTACAGTTTCATGGTAGGTCTCGAAGTTCCGTGAATCCATACAGTTTCATGGTAGGTCTCGGAGTTCTGTGAATCCGTACAGTTTCGTGGTAGGTCTCGGAGCTCCGTGAATCCGTACAGTTTCATGGTAGGTTCCGGAGTTCCGTGTCTACCATTGAACTTCCGAGACTTCTGCAGTAGTGAAAATCCCTCACAGTTTTTGTTGTATTTTTGAGTAATGGAACGACAGCGCACGCTGTCCAAATGAGAAGCGGGGAGTCTCGGGAGACAGGATTTAGTGACACACGTGATCGGAATATTTGAACCCGGTGAAATAAAAGAAGAATCTATTTGAATTTCAAAACTTACCTAATTCAAGGTTGTGAAACTACCAGTTTTCTGTCTCATGTAACTCTTTCGTATCACACGGACTAACAAAGATTCGCATAATTTTCTTCATTGCGCCGTAGAGATCAAGGACGCTGACATTTTGTATTCCAGTTTTTTATTGTGTGGCTAACTGAATATAAAATGAATGCTTCTGAGCATTTTGTGCTTTTCAGAACAAAAATAATCTTATCTCGCAATCAACGTTGAAATCTTCTGCTCGATTTCAGGAATCTGATTTCAGAAATCCTCGATTTCCGAAATACGATATCAGAAATACGATTTCAGAAGTACGATTTCATAAATCCTTGATTTAATCAATAAGATTTCAGAAACACAATTTCAGATAGACGATACGAAATTAAAATTTTCTGTTGAATTTCAGAATTATTGCAACGACACGACGAACAGTTTTCCGGGACTCAAACCGACCTCATTTCTTTCTCGGTAATGATTTCATCGTCCTGACGAACATCAGAAACACTTGCATCTGTGGTCGACAAAACATTCAAGAATCACACGTAAGATATTCAGGATAGAAACGTTGAGTTTTATTCAAATTTACTTTTTTGATTTTCAAATGGTGGTAAAAGCTTATTTTTCGTGTGAATTTTCCGAAGAAAATGCAGTTCTGTCATTAATCATAACGGTCATAAGCAGGGGAGGAACAATCCTCTGTTTTTAAAGTTGAGCTTCGAACACTTTAAAACGTGGGCGTAGAATGTAAACATTTTATGCAAATGTAACGTAGCTTTCGAGGTGATGCAGGAAACAACGTGAAAACCGTACATATTCGACGTATTGCTCGTACCGAATGATCGAAACTTCACGAAGCAGAGTGTGTAAGTCCATGATCGTGATCGATGATCAATATAACCCGTATGAGAACACTGTTTTCGTAAAATCCGGAGGATGAAAATATTACATTTCGAAGTGTTGCTAGCTGCCCCAGCTAATGTTCTATGCCTCCTTAAGTTTACCTGCAAATTTTGCAAGTCTATAATTTTCTGTTTTCGAAATACGCGTCCCACTTTCACAGCCGCCCTGCAAGCAAGGCTGCTTGTGACTGGAAAAATCTTGACAATTCGGGTATTAATTTGACGAAATAAGAAACTGCGTTTTTCATGCGCCTCATGCGCCAATCGATGGTCAATTCACCGCCTATAAAAGAGGCACAGCTGAGCGGAGACTATAGTGCAACTGCCGGGGTCAAGCAAACAACCACAGCGACTGCAGCTTCTCTGATTCTCACAGTCATCGCACTAAAAACAGAAGAATAAGCTAAACATGGTGAGGAAAATCACTGAATCTGGACATGTTTGTTAATTGGTACAAAACTTAAAAAAACATACTTTCCGAACTGTTCGTCTTAAAATTTGCTTGTTGAGACCATACACACATACATTGCATATACAGTTGAGGTACCTAAATAGAGTTGGGCGTACAAGGAAAGTCGTTTCACGAGATCTTGATTTTTTTCAGTTCAACAGGAGCCTCGCTGTTCTGTTAGCATGCGTGGCGTTCGCCACGGCGGCGCCCATGCCACAGTCAGGGCTGNGCAGTTCAAACTTGGAGGGTTCAGACAGCCAAACAAGAAGAAGATCAACTAGAATATTTTTTCGTAGCTTGAAACGTGTATGAATTTTAGATACAAGTGTGGAGGGTTCAAAAAACCTGACACTGTCCAGTGATCCTGTTACGACAGACTTCTTTTTGCAATACTACATTTAGCTCTGTACGTAGAGCTTGCTGCAGCCTCATGTAACTGGACTGTGTAGTACTACTGGTTCTTCGGGTTAAAATAAAAAATTTATAGTAGCGGAGTAGAAACCTAAAGAAGTGTACATCATATCGGAAATTGACGTTGTTGGGGGAAAAGCTGTTCAGTGTGGCAGACAGCGGTGCTAACATCAGCGAATGGCGGATGGGAAAAGATGGAAAATTGAATATAACGAAGTTATTTTGATAATCTGAATGAAAGCTGCTTGATAATTATTTTTCCTCTCGTTTTAACACGAATCGGTGAAGAATTTGTCAGACACTTTATAGGGACTTTCTATAGCAGTACACCTGAAAGACATATTTAAAATCGAGAATTTTTCCGTAGTCTGTAAGTATTTATTTCTTCAATAATATTATGACACATTAGTACTCGTAAGTATTCGGCCGAAGACGCCTGAGTGGGAATTTTCGAATAAAATAAATATAAAATAATCACATTGTGTATCTGAATTGACTACCTTACGAGCTTTATAATTCCGATAAAGCGGGTAATTTTGATGATGGCTCAAAACAACTTCGTGATGATTGATCGATTCCAAGAGATTGGTCCAAAAAGAACTGGTGCCCCTGGTATTTTTTATTATCCCTCAAAAATCCCATTGCACTGATTGGCTGGTTCAATAGGGCCTCGACCAATCACAAATAACATTACAGTTGTTGCTTACGATATTTTAGGATCACGTAGCACTGATTCATCATTTTCTCACGGACTCTACCAATCATCGAGAACGTTGGATGTGAAGCAAACAGTAGATTCAAAAAAAATAATTACATTCACTTCTGGGGATCAATGTGAACATGAAAAATAATTAAGATATTCAGTGATTGGATCCGAATTTTATTCGTGCAAAACTGCAATTGTCCATGGAATTGTTCGTTCAGAACTGAAATAAATTAATCTCAAAAGAATAATTTGTTCTTAAAATTTTATCGAGTGATTGAAAATCACGCGTTCACCAAAAAAGATCTCCATATCATGACCTGTCGAAACAACATGGTCGAGATTTATCATCCTCGGTTTTTATTGCATGCACAATTGTTTTAATTTCATGAGCAAATGCTTCTACATCGTGTAAATTATATATAACCTCAGTGGCCAGTAAACTCAACTTAATTACGGATTAAATCACTTGATCACTTGTGCAATTAATACCATTACGTGAACAGTTGACTAAAATATGTAAAAAACGTCAGAATTTCCTACATACGAACCTTAATTCGCGTAAAATTACCGTAATTACCGGTACAGTTTCCTTATTGACCTGGAAAACAAACCTCGGAACAGCGTTCCATGAGATGATCTTTTATTTACGGTAACTCTGACATGAAAGTATGTTAATTTGAGTATCACGGACTGTCGTTTTCGGCATCGTCTTGCTGATTAGGAATACCGACCCTGGAATTTTCTCCTATCTAAATCCTTAAGAGCGTGACAGAGAGACGGATGGATGAACTGAGCAAGCAAGCAACACTGGGCTATTAATATACAGTGGGATTTGTGAATTATATTTGCGAACACTTCATGCTGAAACTTCAACGCTCGTGACTGGACTGTTGAGTAAACTGCCATAGTTGGTGCACGAATTTTTGGCGATGGTGCAGCAACGGAAAAAATGAAAGCGGTCGTTGAAGAATACCTGAGAAATGACTAATCCTCGAAAATCGGCTCCCAGTGATGGTGGATGTTTGTTACGCGCGTACGTTGAACCCACGTTGACAGCGTAATTTATTTGGTCAAGTCAGTCGATTATGAAAACCAATAAATAACCTTTTTCTTTCAACGAAACACGATTTCAATTAAATTTATCCTGGTTTTCTGAGTGTTCTTGACGACCTACAAACGCCACTTGTGGCCGCAAAAGAATGGACGACTTACAATGCAGCTGCAGGGGGCACCAAGACAGGTGTGTAAAAACCTTAGATTGATGAGGCAAGTTTTTGTGCCTCTCACTATGACTGGAGGAAATCGAAGGATGTGGGACTGAAGAGATATTTTTAGGAACCCAGAGCTTGGTGAACTCGAGAATTAGAATCTGGATTGAAGTGGATTGTAGAATGGTGACATGCCCCTGGCAGGGAGCTGCAACAAGGGCATGTTAGAGTACGAAAGTGTATGCTAGAGTATGAAAGTGCATGTTAGAGTACGAAAGTGTATGTTAGATTACGAAAGTGCATGTTAGCGTATGAAAACGCATGTTGGCGTATGAAAATGCATGTTAGAGTATGAAAGTGCATGTTAGAGTATGAAAGTGCATGTTAGGATGTGAAAGTGCATGTTAGAGTGTGAAAGTGTATGTTATCGTATGAAAGTGCATGTTATAGTATGAAAATGCGTGTTAGAGTATGAAAATGCATGTTAGGATATGAAAGTGCATGTTAGAGTGTGAAAGTGCGTGTTAGAATATGAAAGTGCATGTTAGGGTATGAAAGTGCATGTTAGAGAATGAAAGTGCGTGTTAGAATATGAAAGTGCATGTTAGCGGATGAAAATGCATGTTAGAGTATGAAAGTGCATGTTAGAGTATGAAAGTGCATGTTAGAGTATGAAAGTGCATGTTAGAGTATGAAAGTGCATGTTAGAGTATGAAAGTGCTTGTTAGAGTATGAAAGTGCGTGCTATAGTATGAAAGTGCTTTGCTTGTTAGAGTATGAAAGTGCATGTTAGAGTATCAAAGTGCATGTTAGAGTATGAAAGTGCATGTTAGAGTATGAAAGTGTATGTTAGAGTACGAAAATGCATGTTAGAAGATGGAAGTGCATGTTAGAATATGGAAATGCATGTTAGAGTATGAAAGTGTATGTTAGAGTACGAAAATGCATGTTAGAGTATGAAAGTGTATATTAGAGTACGAAAATGCACGTTAGAGTGCGAAAAATCAAATTTAAATGTTGAGGTTAGCGAGGGCTGAGGATCAGTCAAATACCTATTGGATGCTAGAGAGTTTTCACATACATTGATGAGATAACCGTTTTTTTTAGCAAGTGAGACTTATTTAGGATTTAACAGACTGGAATTTGACGTTTTGGAAGAATCTTTCCAAATAGTTTGCCTGTACTCACATCTTATATTAGTGATCAATACATAATGCTCAATATCATCATTATACATATATATATAATCAATACATAATTATAATGCATCAGCAAGCATTGAAAATGTTCGCTATAATTTCCAGAAGAGTAGCAGTACAAATTATAACTTTCGAGCAGTGCGAATAAGTCCTTTTCAGGACTGCAAGAATTAGATGCACTAAATTATGCTGACGGAGCCTCTCCCATGGAGTGGTGGCGACCGTCTGCACAGAAATGCACGAAATGTAACATCGGTGTTGCGTACGGGTAGGTAGGCGTAATGCGTTATCTGTACAATTTCTTTCACTGCATAGACAACTACATTAATTTCCTGTACGAATACCTTAATTAACGGAAATATTACATTCACTGGTTGTAAAATTATATTAACTATCTGAACTATTACCTTCATTACCAGCACAACTTCCTTAATTACCTAAGCAATTACCTCAATATTGTGAGTAACTATCTCAACTACTTATACATTCACGTTCATTATCAGTATAATTATTTTAACTACCTACACAAGTTCCTTATTTACCTAGGCAATTAGATTTAATTACCAAATCGTTCAATTTCCAAGAGGCTGGCGGAAGTAGTACGGTCGTGTAGGTCAGTCTACATCAATAGGTGTCAGTCTACATCAGTGTACATCTGTTTATATCAGTACATATCAGTCGATATCAGCATATATCTGCTGATGTCAGTATACGTTAGTACAAATCAGTATAAAGCTGTTTACATTATGTATCATCAGTACTCATTATCTTGCACCAATACATATCGGTCTGTACCCTCGTTTGATAGTCTACATCACTATATGTACATCAATCGTCTACATCTGTTTGCGTCAGTGCGCATCATTTTACATCGGTCCAAATTATGATTTACCTCTATCTTAGGATTAGGTAGCCCTTACATATTACCCATGCATTCAGGCCTTCTGCTGCAAGCTGCACGCCACCTGTTGCAGGTAAATATAGAGGAGTCCAAAAATATGTGTTCAGTGTTTCTATGTTCTCTATTACATTCAAATAAATGACACGCGCTTGCGTTCCAATTGCCACCGAACGCTACCTACCCTCGGCTAATTTAATGCTCTCCCTACACTCCCTACACTCCCTACAATCCCTACACTCTCTACACTCCATACACTTCCACATTGAATTGGTAAGTACACATTTTTGTTTCGAAATTATTGAATTACGAACTGTGGGTACATTATTTTCAAGTCTTCTGTAGATTTATAAGCGAACTGCTACTGGTAGGAAGAATGTTCGAGTACAATTACATCGTCCTTCTTCTCAACCAGACTTTTCCAGATTTAATACTTCTTACGTAGTGGTTTCACATTTTTTAGGGTTGTACTCGTACTTGAATTTCCTTTTATATTAGCAAAGTTGATCTAGAAAGCGAACATTTGTGCAAATTCTTCAAGACGCTTCAGCTTGGTTGAACAGCCTTTAATCTTTGAACAAATAACAAGGCACTCTCAACGGAATCGACATACGTTATTCCCGGAATAAAGTTATGAAAAAAATGTGTTAGAGCGGAAGTATGGAATTGACATGAACAATGTGGAAACCTGGGAAAAAGGGGGTTCAGCATTATAGCTTCGGTTACGCTTTTGAAGAGGGCTTCTTATGTTAGGAACAGGAAATGCTTTGTAAGTGTAGGATTTTCCTGCCTGCATCGGCCCTTTTCTCAGACTAATTAAACCTTTTTCCATATCTGTTTTATGAACATGTGGTAATATTCGTTAATTTTCCACGTAGCGCAGCAAGCATGCCGAATTCTTATAATGGATCACGAAGCATCAAATTTAAATGTTCAAATACGTGAGGGCAGATGTGAATTCAGCTGATTATGCATTGGGAGGAAATGGGAAATTTTCTGAGCTTTAAACCTCTGTTTTCTGGCTCAAACTAGATCGCAGCCAGCGCTGACGAATCGAGATAACAAAGCAGGCGTTCGACTTTTTGCAAAGCTGTCGCGGAAGGCCGCAGGTCCGCATATAAGGGAAAATTATTTCGCTCACAAGCAGTTCCCCTCAACGAGTCAAGCAGAAAGCAACTGCAATCTCAGCTGCTGCAGCTCTTTAAGAAACATTCACAACCTCAGTACTACCAGAATGAACATGGTGAGTACAAATAAGTAATACGCATGATCCAATTTCATAGATATTCATGATGCCTCCACTCTACGTACAGAATGCTTAGAATCACGATTGTGCAATTTTCTCTGTTGTGTGATATATTCATGCATGAGTACAAGCTGATGCGTATCAGGATGAAATTTGCCATTTTATAACCGCAGGTATTATTTTCATCTTCCAGATCACAGTGAAATTTGTGATGGTGGCTGCATGCGTGGCGTTCGCCACGGCGGCGCCCATGCCACAGTCAGGGCTGGAGAGCCCAGGCTTCTCCGATGTGGCGGATTTTGCGGGAGAAGAGGAGACACAATTTAGCGACGTGGAAACTGGGGTCTCCGCAGGACCCGAGTCCGACCCTTCCATCGTGGGATTCGAGCAAGACCCAGATTACTATTATGACTCTGAACCTGAAGCAGCTGATGCTGGTGCATTCACCGACTACACAGAGTCGGACTCCAACATCGGCCACCGCGTCGCCCGCAGTCCCGCCCGACGCCGCGGCTCGTCTGGCAGATTCAGCACCGTCAGGAGGCGGCAGTTCAAACTTGGAGGGTTCAGACAGCCAAACAAGAAGAAGCTCAACTAGAATGATTAAAACTAAAGTTAGTCAGTTAGGGTTGTGATATGTACAAAGATATATTTTTGTGAAGAGCTGTGCTCCGGGCTCGCAAAAAAGCGGAGTGAATAATACTGAGTAAATTCAGCAACTCCTAATGATTGTTCAAAATTTCAAGCCTTTGAAGAAAAATGACCGTTTTCGTGTGGATGTTAAAAGCAAGAATTAGTCCTTGCTCATCAAGCACCCGTTATCGTTGGAGATTGCAAATTGAATTCGAAATGTGACCTGTGTACCGCTTCAAAAAGTTCTTAGTCAATTTGGTTTTGGAACTGAAGCGTTAAAGCATGAGTATTGTTTAATTTATTTTACCAGTATTGTATATAAGGGTATTCGTTTTACTGAATAAGTATTTTTTTACTTGTCTCAGCCCGGTAATGGCTATATGTCCTTCCCAGGCCGTATTGTTAAGCCCCAAAAACTCCTCGCTTTAATAAATAATTGTATATATATATACGTCAGAATTGATCGCTTTTCGGAATTTCGCTCGAGTAAACCTAATTCTGGACTCATACTGATTTTACAGTTCTCCTAGTCGCACAAATTCTAGATTATATTTTCAGCATGAGTCAATAATACGGCTGTTGCAATTACAAGTCGCTGATCGCATGGGGGCAAGATTCTTTATGAAGACTGAATCTTCTTAACCGATGATGACTTTTTCAAGAATCAATTTTCATATCTAAATTTTATCAAAATTCAATTTTCAAAAAATATTTTTGTTTTGTGTCTCAATCTCGAAGCATTAGAAATTTTTGGTATTTGCCTTTTCAATACATAATTTCATCGAAGTTTAACGTTAAGTATAATCTGTCATGAGTATCGAAGGAATGATCGGTTTTCAATATGCCAAACTCAGTTGTTTTCTACAATGTATAATTCAAAGTGTTTTCAAACACAAAATGTGCTTGCGAGACTTACTCAAATACAATGTTTTTAAATATACATCTTCGTGTGAATAATTTCCTCTCTCCAGTGAGCCAGATTGTCGAAGTATTTAGGACCAGAATGGTCTGCTCTTTTTGAAAAAGATCTAAGTTGGCCCCGTTAGCGGGTCTTTGTGGGAGTAAATAACATTTTGGACGGAAAATAATGAAACAAGCTTGGAGGGAAAACAAAGTCTCTTTTTCGAATACCTACTTTCTCAATCACAGGTCTTAAAACAGGTGTTTCTTTTCCACGTTTCTGTTGTAATTGTGACAAGCGTGAGGTGCAATAAATTTCCTATGTTTAACAAAATCAGAACTATTTTGAAGTATCCAGAAACATGTCGGCGTTTGGCAGAGATTCGCACACATACATACATCTGATGAGACAACGATCAAAATTAGAAATGTTCGGTACTCGTACATTCCAAATCGTTTATCAAAGATACTTTCATGAGTTAATTTATGGAGGAATTCGTGTATTTTATGGTGCTATCAGTTTTTTGAATCATTAGATGATTTCGGCGTCACTCAAAATGAACAAAACTACCTTGTCCAGTAAATTCTAATCATTTACCACTCCACCAACTTCTCAATAAAGTTATTTACACATATTGGACAGAGATAATTTTAAAATCAAACCTTGAACTACCATGTTCTAAGTGCATCAGCAGCACACCTTCAGAGTTTCTACCTGCCAACGCCATTGCGTCGGCGTTCTGCAAACACACGCGTTTGAAGCTTGAATGGCGCATCGTTTTTTTGGTAATAAGAACAGGATTCAAGCGTAGATTCTCTCTCATCAAGCAGGGAAGAATTTTTCCATGTTCTGCCCGGCGATGCTTTTGAAGCGATGCTTCCTTTCTTTTGCTAGTTATTAGGCTAGATGAGGGCATTTGAAAATTGCATTTCGTTACACATAATCTCAGCAATCAATGACGGACGCGGGGTAAAGTGATACGGTCGTAAAGACGATCTATTACTCCGACGATAGTTTCGTTTAGCATAAGAATTTACGACCATTGGGCGGTAAAGCTGTGACAACCATCATTAAAACGTATATTTACGTCCTAACGAAGATTTACGTGCTAACGAAGACGGTAGAGCCGTTCAATCGATTTACGCACTTGCAACTCGGATTATAACAAATTGTGTTTTAGGCAGAAAATGCAGCTTGCGCTAATCTTGCCTCATATGCGATCGTCTAGCGCTCGACTACGTATAAGGATTTAATTACTAGTCTCCGCAAAGCGACTTCGATTATTCTGATTTGCCGGCAAGTTTTTCGCTCCCCATATAATGATCGTCTTCGGAGCTTGGTGGTCATAAAATTGAGCAGGTTTCAGTAATTGAACTTCAGTTTACTGGGCAAATACCAGTCGTTCACAGCCGGATTGAAGCGGATGTTCGAATATTGGTCTCCATGCAAGTCTTAAAAGAAAATTAAACAGGAAAAGTTTGTTCGAAATGTAAATCTTACTCTATAAGACGAGGATATCTCCTGGAAGACAAAGCAAGCTCCTGCGACGAGACATATGATATCTGGTCTGATACAACGCGTTAATGGGGAATTTTGAAACGTTTCAGACTGCACGTTGACAATACGAATAGTTTATTTCAAGAAGTAGCAACCAAGTTTGAAAGTTGAGATAAAGTCAAGTAAAGAGTATAACTAAAGAGGCTCATGAAGGACAACTGATGCGCTTAATGATGATTGTTTCTATAGTTTTTGAGAATCATAATGTAAGAACCCGGTACTAGCCCGCGTAAATTTGATGTTGATTGATGAAATAAGTGGTTCAATGAGTGGGTCTGTCGTTCTGGTCAATGACTTGATGAAACACGATAATCCCACCATATCGCAGGGCGCGCAATAATCACACATCAATAATCACACATCAATAATCACTGAAATTGAAAACATATTGCAAAAAAGTACGACAAGCTGCATGATTTTCAACTGAATTGTACGTTAAGTATTTTGTCACTTCAGGAGTAGGGGACCGATTGTTTTCATGCGAAGAAAGACCCACAGCTCACCTATTTCTTTCTCACATCGTCACCCCACCGATTGATTGAAATCGCCATTTTGGCGACGTGCCGGCCATTTTTCGGAAATTTTAACTTGTCGAATACATATTTTTTGACACTAGATAAACTTTTCCCGTTGAGAATAAATTCTTAAACGCGGGCTTACATCTTACATAAATTTCAAATTGATACGTACAGTTTTGGGCGGAGCGGGTTGTGGTCCTGCACCTGAACGGCAGCTATACCTACGCTATTCTGCTGCAATTCTGCTGCTATTCTGCTGCTATTCTGCTGCAATTCCGCTACTATTCTACTGCTATTCTGTTGTTATACTACTAATATTCTGCTGCTATTTAACTAATATTCTACTGCTATTCTGCTATTATTCTAATGCTATCCTACTACTATTCTGCTGCGGTGTTCGCAGAATCAATACAAAGAGTAAATTAGTGAAAGGCTCGCTACCAGTTATGAATTTTGTTTTAATTCAAAAATGTGTTATGATATAGTTGCGCTACATCAATGACAGGCCATGAAATCACTTCATTTGAAGTAATTTAAACTTCAGAATGAATACATAATTAATTTGTATCTCTCTACAATGGGTTTGAAAAAACACAGTTTCACAAGGCTTTTCCACTGGAAGTATGTGACAGTAAAAATATATGTAGTCAAATCAAATTTCACAATGATGTAAAAAATCTTTTCGCAAAAGCTTCGAAACTTGACGCGAAACTTGACCTTGTTGTCACAGCCCTGAGTAGGAAACATGTCTACTATAAAAAACGCACGCGTATCTCTCATCGTATAAAAAATGTCTAACGTAACGCCTCGTCATTCAAGGAAAATCTTTTCTTAAGTGCAAGTGAATTATCGCAAGAAAATTTGCGCTAAAGGCTTGTTATGAATCAAGCCTGTTGTCCATGACCAGGACCTGCTCAAAGAAGTTCGGTTTTCCTACAATTTTTTTTTGCCAAAAAAGTTCTCTTAAAAACTACGAGCCGAGAAGTAGAGTACAGGCGCTCGCTCTTGAGTGCTTAGAACAAGTTACGTTTCACACGAGACGACGTTCACAGGACTCCATGATAGCATCCAAGACGCCAAGTTTTTCTTCGATATTTTTGTGCCCTAAATTGGTCGACGGTAATTATTGAAAATTCCCGGGCTAAGGGCATCACCGGCCGGCTAGAGAACTTCTCCGTCGATCGGAGCGGCCGCTTTTTGCGTGTCTACCTAACGAAGAGAGGGAGGCTCGGCCTTATAAAAGCGCCTCCGTTTCTGCAGGAGTCAGTTCTCAATTTCAGTCGAGAACGATCACTGCCAGTGAAGCTGCTGTAAACCTTCTACAAAGAGACAAAACAGCTAGACTACAGCCATGAATATGGTGAGTTCCTGTTACTGAACAGTGCAATAACTACAGTGAATTTCAAATCCCTTATCTTTGGCAAAACCCAGAAAATTTTTGAGTGATGACTTTTTTTTCTGCAGTGATCAAGGAAATTGCTTTGCCAGTTGATATTATTGGTTGAGTAGATCTCTATCGCAAGAAAGATTTTGAAAATCTTGTTTTTCTTTCTCCAGATCACAATGAAATTTGCGATGGTGGCTGCATGCGTGGCGTTCGCCACGGCGGCGCCCATGCCACAGTCAGGGCTGGAGAGCTCAAGCTTCTCCGATGTGGCGGATTTTGCGGGAGAAGAGGAGACACAATTTAGCGACGTGGAAACTGGGGTCTCCGCAGGACCCGAGTCCGACCCTTCCATCGTGGGATTCGAACAAGACCCAGATTACTATTATGACTCTGAACCTGAAGCAGCTGATGCTGGTGCATTCGCCGACTACACAGAGTCGGACTCCAACATCGGCCACCGTGTCGCCCGCAGTCCCGCCCGACGCCGCGGCGGGTCCGGCAGATTTGGTCCCGTCAGGAGGCGGCAGTTCAAAGCTGGAGGCTTCAGGAAGCTGAACACTAGACATTAGAACTAATAAATTATTCTTAGAATCCAAGACTAGGCATTATTACTGTGTTATGTACAAAATGTTATTTATTAGTGTTTTAGTACGTCCCATTACGACGAGAAAAATCTACGTATATTCTCACTCAACGGGCAAACCACAGAAGGAATGCCTCTCAGCCTATTGGGCGAAGTATCACAGAGCAATGTCTAACAGACTTGTAAAACGATATTTATAGACCTTGAAATGAAACGTGGAAATCTCAGGCACTTCGTCAACAACGGAGCTAGAGAATAAATGTTACATACGTTTGTTGTTCAAGATCTGGGAAAGTTCTTAAACGATTGGACTAATCGTAGGAATTAAGGATTTAGGTTGTTCTGTTGAAATCATTGTTACTGAATTTTTGTATTGTATATTTCAAATATGTATTTATGATAACTATAAATCTTTCTCCGATTTTATGAATGTGTATTTTGAGCTGAATTTAAGTAGCGCGAATGCTTTTTTAACTTAAATAATTTTATTTTGATGCAGATTACTTCATTAGTTGTTCAACGATGGCCAGTTAGCATCAAAATAAGATTATTATCAGAAGTATCATCGTTCTTGCGAGCTACGGGAGCTCCGGATTTTTCCACTCCCAAAACTGGAACAAATCTAGAAAAATTTATTTCAATTTTAGATCGTGAATGCTAATATTGTAGGGGCGTTATGAACTAACCAGTTAAAATTTCTATGTCAATTTTTTACTCGAACTCTGCTAAAGAACAAACGTGGTTGTGCACTACTGCTACCCATTCGAGTTTTAGGAGCAGGTTTTAATGACTTTTTATTCTATGTTCCTATGCTTGCGTTATATATTGTTGTATTTTATGCAAGAAAAGCAGATGAGTAAGTCTGAAAGCTTTAATACACTTTGTCGGAGCTTAGCCTGAATTTCACTGTTCCCTTCTTCATAATTTCACGAAGGGGGTTTATGCCTCTAGGCTTCATGACCGAAATTATGTCGGTAGTTTGTACAGACTCCAACTTATTTGCACATTAGTTCTCGCTAAGCATCATCGAAAGCCGTACTCCAAGCACTGACTTCGGGTGACTGATTTTCATGTTGGGCCTATTTTGTAATCTTTCATGTTGGGCCTATTTTGTAATCTTTTTTCGTTCGGTCAAGATTTTCGAAAGATTATCAGCAGACACGTGGACCGAATTATGCCGAGGATTATACCTCGTGGACCGAGGCTTCATTCCTCACTTATTGCTGCCACACTAAAATTAGGGATCTGATAATTATAACAAAGTTGTTTTTACTAACAGTATTACGGTAGGCACTGACGTGCATTCCATTCTTCCCTAAATCAAACTGAAAATAAAAATGATGGAGCTTGCCGAGGGAAGCTTATTCCCTGCAGAAATATCTGGTCTGTAGCGAGGTGGAAAGAACAATGTAGCGTTGATAAATTACCATAATGCCTACAATGGGATAGAAAAATATCAATAAGCACAGTAACTAGAAACCCATTGCAAAAAAATACGACAGAAAGCATCCTTATTGGTTGAATTCTTCAAAGCTGTACATCACTATACGGTTGTGATTTATAAAAAACTTTAAAAATGGTGACATAATTACAAGTTTAGTGAGTAGCGAGTGGACTAAAATGCTTCTCCAGTTTTACTCCAGGAACATTGTGGTTCACAAGCTCATTGATTAAAAAATCGGAAATAAACTTTTATTCTGTCGCCCTCATGTAAAAAATATTAAGCAAAGTGTTGATACTTTTTGTAATATCATTAAACAATGTAGAGAACTGATTGTGTTTCGTGAAAGATGGACTAAATTTTGCCTTAGTAATATCCTCGGGTCGAAAATTAATCACTAATTACTTTTCGAGCTCCCGTTATTGACTACATTTCTCAATCGGTTTTCGAAGCTGTGACCGAAGTTTAAGTTATATGCATGTACTGAAAAGGCCTCAGTCTTCATTCAGAGCTGGCAAGATAAAGACTTGTTTATTATTTGCTCCATAACGTTGTGAAGAAAGCAAGACGTCTCTGTATGGTAAAAAGGGGCTATTGCATTTGATCGGGCTAACGGAACACTCAGTTGAAGAAAAAGCGGAATTTGTTCATGTTGCATGCCGCGTTGTTATGCGGGTCTACCAACAATGGAAACAATCCGGTACAAACGACAATTCAAGACGAAATTGGGGTCGGAAGAAAATTCTAACCGATTGAGACTGCTGCCTTGTGTCCCGAATTGTTGACTGGAATCGCTGTGCATAAAGAATGGAACTACCGCGAAACATCAATGAAGGCCCTGTTTCTGAACGAACTCTTCGAAGGAAATTCCACGCATTGGATACACTGAGAAGAGTGGCTTGTAAACGGCGTATGTTAACTCCTGCCCACAAGACCACTCATTTAAACTGGGCTAAAGCACACGCACATTGGACCGTAGAAACGTTCAAAAGTGTTATGCAGTCAGATGAATCACGATTTTGTCTCTATAGCAATGATGCCCGCCGTCGTGTTCATCGAAGACCTCATGAAACCTTGAACGAAGTCTGTGTGCAAGGGGCGATACGATGAGGAGGAGGACGGTCTGTCTTGCTCTGGGACTGTTTCAACTACACAGAAGTGAGTCTCTTAGTTAAAGTATCCGTCAAACATATCCAGTATGGCTACATTGAACTGTTAGATAACCAAGTTTTGCCATTTGCACAACATCTGAATGAAAAAAGGCACGTTGCTTTGCCTATCTTTCAGGATGACAACTACCAGGTGCATTGGGTTAGAACTGTCATTAATTGGTATGACTGTCATTATAGATAAGTCAGGCATTAAGACTGGTTAGCTCCAGACTTGAACCCAATAGAAAATTTATAGGACCACCTAGAGGGATAAATTAGACGTCAAGAAGATCGTCCACGTACTGTACCCACACTACCTGATCAATTGATGCAAGAGTGGCTTAAAATCGACCAGATGTGCATTTGAACGCTTGTAGACTCAATGCCGCGCAAAATTGCTGCTATTATTTGTGCTTGTATAGGTCTTACACCATATTAGTAAAAGGTGACTAGTTTTTTGTCCGGAATGATTATCATTAAAACGTACTCCTTCTGGTCGGAAGTAGTTGATTCATATTGATGTTGAAGTTGGCTAGAAACATTTGCTCCAAAACAATTGTAAGCCTTTTAGAAAGTATACTTGAAAACTACTGATCGAAACAAAAAGATATACTTTATTCTGTAATCCAGTACAGTAAATTGACTATCTATACACATCAATGAATAATATTTTTAAATAATAAAAAACAAGCTCTACATTATAATTAAATACATAAAATTGATAATGCATCAACAGAAGAAATATGTTTGCCACTATATTTACTCAATACTTGTTAATTTATTCTTCAATTTTTCTGAGATCTGAATTAAATTTAGAAGAATTCATTATCTTTTTAGTTGTACTTTCGACAGATGTTGAATCCTGTAATTGTTGCCGTTGTCAGCCAAAATAATCTGTTCCATTCACTGCTGCTGAGTAAGGAAAATGTTGTTTAATGTTGATCTCTGTAATTTCTCATAGCTATCTGTCATCACTACTTCAATTAATTCATCAACGTTACGTCCGACACTAAATTTTGTAGCAACACTTTTAACTGCACCTCTTTGCATTTTACGGGATGTAAATCTCTCAGGAAGGGCCTGCAACACTGCTATTCTCTCGGGATATGTCAAATTTTTTATCTTTCGGTGATATGTCCAATTTCTATCAGTATCATCTGTATTTACCATATCCTGCGGGTAACATAAGAACTGTTAAATATTATCTGAAAAAGGAAAAACACCAAATTATATTCTCTTCTACCCTATTATTTATTAAAGATTAAAATTTGTGTTCAACACACCGTGCACATTCGTCTACTGAACTCAAAATAGAAATTCATTAAAAGACACTAAAACGCGGAGATTTTTCTCATTGTGTAGCAAATATTTCCGACCAGAGGGAGTAGTATAAATAATCTATTTTGAGAAATATTGACTAAATTTTACCTTAGTTTTACGTATGGTGAGTATCTGTTTTTTAGAATTTTTTTTCTCTGCTTGGTAATTATGAGCAAAATAAGCGAAGCTATTAGTGAACTATTAGTGAACTATTAGTGAACTATTAGTGAACTATAAGCTATTAGTAAACTGTATAAGACAGGAAATAAACCAGGAGAAGTTCTTAGACTCACCGAGCCTCTTAGCGAGCAGGTGAGGCGTTTATTGAGTCTTGAAACGCATTAAAGAGACGGCATCGCACCTGCCAAGAATAAGAAGTGCTCCCAATCAGTCAGTTAGAACACCTCAACTGTTCATAAACATACGAAAAAAATTTGGAAGCACCGAAGAAGAAGCATTAGGAAACTTTCTTCAACAGCCTCTGTTAGACATGGTACCGTTCGAAATGTACTGAAGAAGGATTTTAAATTACCTTCCTACAAAAAACGTAGAGCTCAATTACTGTCTGAACCCACAAAATCAAAATGGTTGAGTCGATCAAAGCTTCTCCTAGAAAAGCGAGTGACGACTCTCAGTTGTGGACTACGAAAACTTATTCACTAATCGAGCAGTCCACAACCACCAAAACGACCGTATGCTATACGGGGTGTCCCACAAAAAAGTACATCGGAGTTCAAATCGATATGACTGCAGAAATATTATTTTTTTATCTATGCAACTGGTAGCCTAAATATCAGTTCGAATAACAGGCTCGAATAGTCGAATAACATGCTTGTTACAGAATTGAATTAGCTATAATATTTCCGCAGTCATATCAATTCGAACTCCGATGTACTTTTTTGTGGGACACCCTGTATACTCATAAACCAAGCAAGACATCCCTGTGTAAATACATCCGTCTTTCCAACGCCATAAAACTCACCTCTTATATGGCTTGGGGAGGTTTGAAAGATATGGATGGCTTTTGGTCCAAGGAGTTGTGACTTCTTCGCCAGATTTGAACCCCATAAAGTTCAGTGTGTGGAGCTTTCTTGAGAATAAAGCCTGATCATGAAATCATTAAAATGTTGATGCTCTCAGGGCTAATCATATGCAATACTGGAAATATATCTCCCCAGAAACTATCTGAGCAGCATCTAGTCAGGCTACCAGTCGGCTGAAACGTGATGTGGATATATTGGACATGATGAGTAAAATGCAAGCTTCATTGCATTGTCCTTAATTTGAGAGGCATAGTTATCATTAACTATGCGGTACTGAAGAGTTATTTGAATATATTTTTGTCTACCCTTCGTTTGATCACCATGTCCAACATTACCCGGCTTATTTAACTTTTCCGCTCCTCATTGGAAGACGGCCAAAAATACGACATCTCGAGTGATCAAAATTTAAGATGAATACCCGATATGGTCTGGCTAGAGTAGGGGCTCGTAAATGCAAAAAAACATAGGGTGGCAAAAAGTCCTCACTCCATCACAAGCTGAATATTCAGCAAGCCGAACGAGTCAAACCTTCACATTCTCCCTCTGATAACCATATATGTGATAACCCTTCAGATTAGATATGTGATAACCCTTCACATGTGATAACCATATTTGATAACCAGATATGTGGTAATCCTTCTGATATCCAGAATAAGATAACCTTTCACATTCTCCCTTTGATAACCAGGGACTAATTTCAGTGAGTGCATAAATTTTGGTTAACAAGGTTTTCGTTTCATTAGGTCGGAACCTCCCTGCATAAATGATTCACAGCACTACAGTTTTCGTTATTTTTTCTGCTCTCTCGGGCAGTCGCCAGTGAGCCTTTTTCTTCTCGTGATAATTGCATCGCCATCTTTATTTCCAATACGACGAGCTAATTAACGGTCACAATTGCAAATAACGGTCATCATTGCTAATAATGGTCATAATTACTAATAACGGTCATAATTGCTAATAACGGTCACAATTGCAAATAACGGTCACAATTGTAAATAACGGTCATAAATGCTAATAACGGTCATCATTGTTAATAACGGTCATCATTGCTAATAACGGTCATCATCGCTAATAGTAGTCATAATTGCTAATAATAGTCATAATTGCTAATAACGACCATAATTGCTAATAATAGTCATAATTACTAATAACGGTCATAATTGCTAGTAACAGTCATAATTGCTAATAACCAACCCCACTGCAGGAGTCAGTTTTGAATTTTTCAAATGCATATTTTTACTTAAGGAGTAAAAAACGAGCTCCCATCTCGAGCTCTCTATCGTCCTTGCCTCGGATGGCTAGTTTGCCGACTAGGAACAAAGCTCCTTTAATTGCTCAATGTTTTTACATCTTTACGAGTGCTGTCAAGCGATCGAGTTCTTGGGAGCCTTTATTGCCATGCAGTGCCTCCACAACAAGGACGATCGCTCGTCGAGTTTTGCTTTGGCGAACTTTTTCTCTGTTGTAAGTATCCTCTATTTAATTCTAGTCCGAGACATCCCTGTAATTTGAAGTAACATTTCAAAATCCGAGTTTACATTCACCAATGCTGGGGATGTATATCAGTAGATTTTGTGTCAGATTTGGGGTAAGTTTTTCGGTAGATTTAACCCTTTAGAGCCTCTTAGGACGTATCCATATGTCGCAGGAGTTCATTCTGGTCCACTAGGACTCAAGTGCCAGTAAACTAGGATTAAAATGTCCACTGTTGGACCAGTGTTGAGAACATTCTATACGATAAAATAATACACTTAATAGTACTAATTTTTCGAAGTCTAAATAACTTATCAGTATCTGAACTGAAATAAAAATAATATTTTAGATGTATACAGTTACGCGCAAATTTATTGGCAACGTTCAACTCTA
>VOMN01103399.1:0-34501 GCA_014899125.1 Orchestia grillus
ACTGCCTAGAAATACAGGGTATATAATAAGTTCATAACAATTTATTTTTCTTTCTTTGCAGCTTATGTTCGAAGAACATTACAGTCAGCCTATTCGGTATTTGTCTCATCAACTTCCTCGGTGTTTTGTATAGACAGCCGGTCTGATGTTTGTCATGATAACCTGCCAGATGTTTGTCTTGACAGCCTACTCGGTGTTTGTCTTGGCAGCCCATCTGGGGTTTGACAGGTCGGGCCTGGTGTCAATGTTGACATGTCCGGGCTGGTGTCAGTGTTGACAGGTTCGGACAGGTGTCAGTGTTGACAGGTCCGGAGTGGTGTCAGTGTAGAGAGGTCCGGCCTGGTGACAGTGTTGACAGGCTTAAGCTTGAGACTTCGTGCAGTTCTCGAGGAACAGTCTAAAAGGTGTCAGGAAACTCCTAAAAGTTATTCGGAAATTTTTCACAGCTCCATCAATGCTTCACAGACGGAATTTACCGGCGTGAGCTTGAGTTACAAAAACTGTATAGGTACTTATTCATCTTTAAAAGAATAAAAAATAAGCTGTACGGAGCTTTAACAATTTTTGGACCATTTGCCTTAGAAGTTTTCAGCTGCACCCCGTATGTACAGTCGAGGATTCACTTGCGAGATTGATGTTGCGTTTGAGAAAGCAGTGAGTGTTTGCCTCGGGAGAGCTTAGTGTAAATCCTTTAAAGATGTGTGACTCCACTAATTAGAGAAGTTTCCCGAGTCTATTATGAAAAATTTATTTCTCTTTAAACTATTCCACATGTGTTTGAGTACGACAGAGACAGCGAGTGGAGTTTTCAAGGCAAAGTTCTTTAGGTAATAGTTAACATGATTTTGATCATCTGGCCGTACAAACTATTAGTCACCTACAACTGGTCGTTCTCGGTGTTCCTACAAATTTTCTCTCGGGTTCATGTCTGGCGACTTAGGTGAACAATCTTAATGCTTGCCATAACCTGAATGACCGTCATGCAAATTAAATAAAGTTCTAACCTGATGTTCCTGGCAGTTATCCTCCTGGAAATGAGAGAAAAATATTGCACTCCAGCTCGAAAAATAATATGTGACTAATTTTTTCTCCAGGGATCTTATTTTTTCGTGACAAGTTACTGATTGGTTATATTTACGTGCAGTTTCCTGAAACCCAATAATAGGAACAAAAATAAGCTCAATTAACTACATCTCATTTTGTTTAAATTAAATTTAAACAACGGAAAGATTGCGCGCCAAATATTGTGTCTTTTGATCGTGTAAGCCAAGTAAAACTAGAATAGAATGGGATAGCGTACAATGGAATAGGTATAATGAAATATAAGATAACACATAAACCAGAATAAAAACGAATGGAATAAAATAGAATAAATAGAATAAAATACAATATTTAGAACAGAATAGAATGTCCCAAGAAGAGCCATTAATGGATTTCTATCCAACTCCCATACCATGCGACACCAATCAAGCAGAAGCATTCGTCTAAACGTAGTTACCTTTGTTTCAGCAATGATCTGAAATCTAACAACTATATATTTGAACATACAATTCTTATAACTCAGTAAGAAACTCCCTTGAAAAGAAAACGAACCAGCGGTAAAGAAGCTCACTCACATGCAGGGAGAAGACACGGGTGTGGTGCGGGCCGGCAGGAGCTGCTGCCAGCGCGCGAGAATTAGGCCAAGCGAAGGTTATCCCGTTAGACTTTATGGGCGCATGCCGGGCCTCTCAAGTTGTGAGTTTAGCGGCCACAGCAAACATTAGTGAGGCGCTTCTGTGCGGCGTCGGCCCCGGATTCGAGGTTAGGGGCCGCTCGCTGAATCAGAACGAAGAGGGGTGATTGTCCCGGCACTTCTACTACTGCTGGGCCTGCTTCTGGTACCATTGTAGCAGGTCGTGCAGCTGCTTATCCTGTTGCTACTTCTACTAATGCTTGTGGTTTCATTTCTACCTTCGCTAAGGCTCCATTTTGTGTTTTTGACACTGACTTCTTTCATTTATCTCCGGCATTTGTGTTTTTGCCGTATGAAGCAGCTGCAATAATTACATCTAAGCTAAACAATTTCAATGAGTTGATGTCATTTTTACTCCTCTCATGCAACATTTTTGCTGGGCCAAACCCCTCAACAGTGTACATGCTGATGACTATACCGTTTCTGAGGTTGCTTTCGATGTTACAGATAGAACTCGCAATTGCAAACTCTTGGATTTAGTTTCTGAAGGGCTTTGTGCTGAGTAAAATCACTTTAGCTGATCCGCACGTTCTTTGGAACTTAGTCAAATGTTGAAAGAGTCCTGAAGAAATCTAGATATACATACGTTGTAGTTTCCCTTGCACAAAATAATCACCTATTTATCGATTAGAAATGTTCGAAGTCTGTGATTCGAGCTGATGACATATGTACAATATTCTCTGAGTCCCTTTCCCATCACAACAAGAATCTTTTAGGATGTCGTCATTCCTTCAAAATTTAAAAACAAGCCTTTTTTGTTTGAGAGAAATGATAAACCATATAATAAAGCAACCATTTTTTTTATAATTCGTACCTTCACTAAAGGCAAGCAGCTCCTCGATCGCTTCCCTGATCGAGAAAGCCTTCGCCAGCCGATGGCGGAAATATTGCCTTTGTATTAACGTTCTCGGCAGCACCAGTGAGCCCATGGACTGCCCGAAGATTATAGGCTCATTAACTTAATTAATGATTGTATTTCCTGAAGTAACTATTAGCATTGAGAATAGGCGCTTGTTCCTCAAGAAATAAGCTCTAGCACCTGCAGCGCAATGGCGCGTGTGTTCAGCTTGAGCTTCTCAAGTGGAAAGCGAATGAAATACAACATTGCGAGCGTTGGGTGCACTGCACATTGATAAAGGGCAGGGTTGAACTCGAGACGAGTCGAGTGTGAGAAATGGCAGTATCTTAGCGCTCGACGGGGTAATTCTTGTGTTATGAGTGAAGTAACTCTAATGTTGGAGTCGAAGTGACTCAAGTGTTGTGGACGAAATGACTCCAACATAGAGGAAAGCTTGTCATCGTACATTTGTGGACTCACCTTTGTGCAAGGCGAGAAACATCAGCAAAGGCAGAAGATCACGCGCACTGATGGGAGGTGTCAGTGAACATTATTAATAAAGGAGTGGCCATAGTAGGTTAATCCTATGACATCCCACCCATCTCTCTACTTCCTCTCTCTCTCTCTCTTTCTGTGCCTCTCACAGAGTTGCAATTCTTGCATGTGTTGTTTGAAGATCTCAGAAATTTCGTGCCAATGTTCCTCATCTCGAATAAAGAAGAAGACTAACGCTGAAAAATCTCCTAATTAGAAATCTTGAAGACTTCAAAAGTTCCTGCTGCGGATGAAATTCTTCGAATTAATCACGGAACTGCCCTAAATTTCCTCGCTCCTCGGATTATTTTTCTCGTCCGATGACCTTTGATGGGTTCAGATATGAAGTTCGCGTGCACTGATGACGTGTGTTCTTGCTTTGAACTTCATGTGTGCAAATAGATAGATGACATATTGTTCTTCTTGGAAATTTTTTTGAGAAATATCGGGATAAAAATAAGAAATAGAACTGCCAAGTTGAATTGCTAACTTTTGAATAAAAAGATGAATTGCAATGGATGAGTTGCAGACAGGAAAGAAAACAGAAATCATTAAGATATCGATGAAGACAAAGTGACTGTAACTCCGACAATTATAATTTTGATCCGAGAGCATCAGCATGTCGGATAGGGGAATATTTTGCTGAATCATATTTCTTTCTATATTTTCTAAAATTACTGCAATTGTGCTCGACTCACTGAAATATGAAATCAAGTAAACACATGCTTCTTAAGCTATAGGATACATTATTCATGTACGCGGACATATCAGTGCATAGATATTACATAGAACATATTTGTTCCTAAGTCATCAGAAGCTCCGAACTGGAATGGCCTGGAACAAAGTGCTGTCACCGAGCTGCTCCATAGAGCCGGGAGGCAACATCAGCAGGCTGTTCAGGTGTGCAATTATATGCTCAAGTCAGCATTTACTGCAGTAATATCAGGGAGAGGGATAAATATAACCGACTACAATGAGCCGTTTGTATGCAGATCTCAAAGAGCTGATTTTAACCATTCAGTGACTCCGTTGAATACTGAGTTTGCGCAATCTTCATGGTGGGATTAGTACCACCTTACCCGAGTATTTCAGGATATTTTTCGTGAAACTGAATCGAATAATATGCATATGTATGCATATTTCATATATATTTCGATCTGAGTTGTTTTCTGATACAAATTTAATTAACGAAAAGTGTATTTTTGTGACAAAAGGATGACTCCTCGTATGCATAAGGTTTAAATCGTTCCAGAGTTTGCTGGATGACTGTATCAGCGAACTAGTCAAAAATGTGTTATTTCATTGAGATGATAAATTCGCAGTTCATCCCGATTGGCGAAGAGATCAGTATTCTGTACAATACTGCTGTATTTGTCTAATTCACATTTACATAATGCTTTCAATATTGCAGCATTGAATAGAACAGGTTTCTATCTTCAAAAACAACATTGTAAAATCAAACGAGACGAGATGTCGCTCTGAAGAAGGGTATTCTCTGCTTCTGAAGGTAATACGCTGCTCTTTGCTCAGCATTTGTGTAATTTATACCAGCAGTATACTATTGCTCTGGCCTGTTGCGTAGGCCAAATGTCCTCACCAAAAGGTTCATTTTACCCGAACGCTGTAGAGTGTGCTTCATAGAAAGTCCTTCATGTAAGTCTTGTTCTCTCCACTCCTAGAGTCGTAAAACCAAAGAAAACTTCCTTGTTTATGAGACAGTCGCCCAAACAATCGCTGAGCCTGATTTTTTTCGTATTGAAGATACTTCTTGCCTTAGGTAGGAAGACGTCAAATGCCTTTTAGTTTTCTGTAAAGACTACTCTAGATTCTGAATAACGAATCGAAGGAACTCAAACTCATTTTATTAATTGTGTGCTGGAAGTGAACAGTTTCTCAGGTGTCAAGATGATGCGTTGCAGCGTGACATTGTTGGTCTTATTCAGTAACATCTTACTCGTGAAAGTGTCTTCTCAATTGAGCCAGCAAAACATAACTATCGTTTCTGACTGTTATAAGGAGACATTCTGACATTCCGTAGATGAATTACAATTGTTGAGGTAAAATTTATGAATTATGCAACTCAAAGAGAATAAAATCTTGAACTAGCCATTCCATCCACATCTGTGTTATGAGAACAGTTTATTTCATTGGTAATTTTACTTAAGTTTTGATTATTCAATGGTAGTTTTTCGTCAAGTATATAAATGATCTAGCGTTGTGACAGACCAAGAGCAAAGTTATTCTTTAAAAAGATGAACTTTATAAATCACCTTAGACAGAAATTACATAGTTGGTTAATATCCACATATCCCCGGGAAATTAATCCCCGGAGACGTTACAGCTACAAGCTCACAAAACAACCTCGTGTATACGTAAAATCTTTTTCAAGGAATTCTCCAGCCTTCGGAAGAGCGGCTGCAAACGTAATGGACGGTTTACCCTCAAAAAGTATTCGGATTCATGCTAATGATTCCACCAGCTATAATTAATCAGGAATAAAATGATCAAAAGTTAAAGAATACTATTCGAAAAATTTCAATTTCGAATGCGTAATTCTTTCTTTTATCACGTATAAACTGAAATGTCTCGAGGCAAATGCCAATTGACTTGACTTTTTTTAATATAAATTTGCAGCCAATGTTTTCAACTGAAATAAAATCATGAAGTGTTCGACCGCGGTGATCCAGCTCTACAAGAAGTTCGACAGCACTTCATTTAGTGAAATTTGCTCGTATTCAACCTTAACTGTAGAATTCAGTCTAGATGCAATTCACAGTAAAGCACATAAGGCAAGCAAAAAATAGCTCATATACGACTATAGACAAGACCTTTGAAATTTGTGAAATTTACTAAGGAAGGAATTCAAGTTCATATTGGAAGAAAAGTAGCTCGTCTCTTTCCATAAACACATTAGCTCCTCTGAGACGGGGTGCAGATCACCTTGGATAAGAAGTAGCTCGTATATCACCCTGCGCACATTGCCATTTAACCTGAGAAACTACTAGTGGTTTCAACAACAGTCGAGAGGAAACGCACATAAATTATCCAAAGCCGGAGCCTCGCCATCAAGTCTCCTTTGTGGTGTTTGTTATGTTCAGACGTCAGGGGCGAGGAAATATATGGCTCTAGCGGGACACAGTTCGTGTGGATGCCAGACACTTCTGATGAATGTAGGGCTCAGGCAGGCCTGGGCCGGGGGCTTGATCTTACAACTGGAACAATTAGGTTAGTTGCAGCGGTCTCCTAAATCGACCCATTAGATTCAATCAATATTTCTCTTCCAAGTAAACCAAATAAACTCGTTCAACAATTCCCTGCAAATTATTTCATTACGTTCGACTTGTATGAGCCATATTTGATTCCATCAAAACTAGTAATCGCTCAGTAAAATTTTACGTCACGTTTAAGAATAGAAAGCAAGGGGCTTATACCACGGCTTCTAATATGCAGTATATTTATACATACATATATATATATATATTTAGGTATTATGTATATNTATATATATATATATATATATATGTACATTTATATATTATTTCTCTGCAACGAGATTTTAGTATCGTCAGAACCACACAGCTAGGTAATTATATTAAGGAAAAGCCATGTCATACCTGTTTTCTTGTACGTTTAGTATTTTGAAGTTTCATTGACTTCAAAGTCTGCGCGAGAAAATGTTTGCATTGTAAGGGCGTTCAGTTGTAGTGCAGACGTAGCACTGCTATGATGAAGCGTGATCCTTTTAAAGCACTTGAATGCCAAATACTCTCCAAAAGCTGATTTTTCCTCTTCTTCTGAGATAACCAGATTCCAAAAGCTGATGCAAAGCTAACTCGCTCAGAAGGCTGACACAACGGTAACTTTCACTAAAGTTTTGTTCCCTCTGTATTTGGTACAACTTGCCTTTATGCGAAGATTGTCAAATTTAGCGCGCACGTCAGTATCACAAAGCACTCGAGGACCGTGCTCGCAGTCAAAGTTCGTTTGCATGCACAACTCACCACACAATGTTTATAAATTGGCCACTTCATTGAGCAAGCTTCCAAGTTGAAGCTACTTTGAATTGGGCATGAGTCGTTGCATTTTGCATGCTTTGTTTGAAGTGCCAGACGCTGTCGCTGAGCTACCGACCATGTTGCTTTGTTCCCCTGCCTCCTGCAACCCTGATTTTGTGATACTTCAGCATTTGTGTTTGAGGGAAGCTTCATTCCATGACTTGCCGCTGCTCCTTCCTGCTTTTTGTGTTGTGCTCCGTTCCGTGTTAAGCAACGTTATGAGAATTCGCATGAGTCTTGTTTTATGTTTCCTCTTTCAATAAATTAATCTAAGTCGAACTGATGTATTAACAATTCAGTAGGGATTTTGTTGTAGGGAGACTTATTCTGTGCTAACAATTTTAGTTACGTCAAGATAAGCTTCTTTAGCCAGAGTTCAATTGTATATTCAGTTGTGGGTCAGTGAAAAAGCTTTCTAATTGCACATGCTTACATTACTGCCCAGCATTTAGGGATCTATTATTGGTGTATGTACTGAAGGGCTTATATGAATGATCTCTACATTTGTGTTAAAATTCATCTAATATGACAAGGTACTATGACGAATCCTTGACAAATAGTTTACATGTATCTCTTCATATTTACAGGTTCCCACACATTTCATAATTATCTTTGATGTCGGGTGCTTCTGAGGATTTTTATTAGAATGTTCTTGTGTACCGTGCGCTAATTTTTCTTGAAGGATCCCAAATAATTTGATCACAGTTGGGTCCATAAATATTACTCTGTCTCTTGAAAGAAGTTAGGTTCACTGATGCATTCGTCACTGCAAACCCCAATAATTTAATTTGCAACGCCCCGTCGAGAGCTCTGGCTAGTGCAGCGAGCTTGTGTTCTACTATCAACTGCTCATTACTTTCGATTCACTTGTTCATACTTAGGGCATGTAGCTGCCTATTGCCGCATTTTTTATTGAAATATGCATCAGTCAAATTTTCTCAGGCATAAGTTTTATGTTTCATCGTTTTCCACCTGAGAAATTACCGATATGTCTAAAATGACTATGTATACGTGCATAGTGTTTCCAGTTTTCTATTCGTGCATTTCCCCTCATAATATCATTCATTCCTAAAACCCATGACTACTCGTTAGAACAGTAACGTCTATTAATTAATGGGCGATAACAAATTTACTTTGAGTGTAAAAATATGGAATGTCTTTTCACGTTAGCAATGTTATTAAAAAAATTTGAATTCACCTGATAACGTGCTCAGGTGTACTGCTCCGTGCATCTCTGGCGTAACTTCTTTGTGTGGTCCAAAAAGTATTTGACAGAATGCACTTATTTCCTTTGCTATGGGGACGCTCTTTTTCCTTCGACCTTTACGCTTTCCATGTTCTTCACGTAAGCCCAAATTCCATTACAAAGTTTCCTTCAGATTTAGAGAAACCCGTTTCGTTCGATGACTTGCAAGCAGAAATTGCCGTGAGATCACGATTAAGATTACGATCTGTGCTGTTTCATCAAGACTGAAATGAGTCTCTGTCAAATACTTTACAATAATAAGTGTTTTGCTGTTGTCTGTGTGAGCTTTCAAGGTTTTCCGACGTGAGACCTGTTCTTGTCACCTTCTGTATCGTAGCTGTCTGTGTCCTAAACACAATCCTGCACAAATCCATATTTCATCTCCCCTTATCCCTATTTAATGTCTCATCTCCAGTTGTATATTTTCTCATTAAATTCATTTCATGTTCAAGGTAGGGACAAGACTTTACTTCTTATACGAGGGCGTGAGACGAAACAGACTATTAGCCTAACATGGACGAATGAGCTATCGTGCCACGGCAATCCTAGCTGGTCTAACTTCTCGCCGCGGTAATGGCGAAAGCTTTGGCGGCCAAAATCATAGGTGATTGTAGATGCTTCGGTGAAAACGTAGACTGGCTACGTGATTGTCGCCTTTCTGGAGCCTAGTGAATAAATTCGATTGTAGACTTTGAATACGCGTTTATTTTCTCTTTCTCATTTTCAAAGAGAACGTAGCATCCCCCTCCATGCATTAAAGGACTGATACAATGGTACTAAACGATTGAAACCTTAAGTCGTTTCAATAATTTTTAGAAAGTAACCATACGAAAGTAACCATACATATGCTAGAAATAAATTTGAATGTTATATTATAATGTGAATGAAAAAGCAAACATAGCAAAATATGTCCCACTTGTCAGTTTAATCAACAGTTTCGAGTTGAGTATTTTAAATGGATCCATATTTTTTTCAAAACCTGTTTGATACTTAAAGTAAAATTAGTTAACCATTATTGTACCTGTTATTTATTTTCTACAATTGATATGTTTTAACACGGCAAACTGCGAACGCATAAATGTACGTCTCCGTCGAATGTTCTACATCTTTCTAATATATTTTTATTAAATTGCTGGGTCATATGAACTCACTCGTAATGCTTTCATAACGTTCATCTACTCGTAAAGAACTACTCAATTCAAATTAATATACAGATAGTTCAGCTTAAAATGAAGGATTGTTTTCATTTCAGACAGATAAATTCTGGCAGAAAATTCTTCCTAATCAAAAGCATAATCAATAAAACTCTTCGAATTACACATTTCAAGGTTAAAATTTTTTATTTCTGTTTTGTATGCTATTCTGGCAGAACTTCTGCAGGCTATTCTGGCAGATTGTTTCTTTTAAACTTGACCGTCAGCAAAGAATAGAAGCTGGACATTTTTTGCAATCCGTACAATCACCCTATTTAAGCAGGATCTAAACGCTTCAAGTCTGAGCGAATGAGAACTTCATTTCGTTCGAATGGTTTTGTTCCGATTACCTAATTAAACAAGATCCCATAAACATCGTTTCTGGTACTCGAGCATAGCAACGTGGCTCTTACATCTCGCTCGCGCATATTGGTCCTAAACCCGATTTTTTTTAGTAATTGTCCACCGTAACGTCTCGCATTATGTGTTAATATTTTTCCCCACTCTATGTTGACACTGTACAATTAACACTGTACTATGTTTCCTTGTCATTTATTCCAATTAAAAATGTTTTAACTGTAGTATTAGTCTAATGAGTAAAAGACTTTTTGTTGACTCATGCCATCGTCATTCATTCCTGCAACCCTATCGTTAAGAAGGAATAAGAGACATTTATTTTCCAAGTAAAAATTTCATCTAATAGGCATAGGACACAAGACTGATGGGCAAACCGAAGTACTGCTAGGAAACTGAGACGTGTGGGCGAGTACCGACTGAAGACGAGAACGAGGAAACACAACAAATCAGGGTGTATGATAGGTCAACTAACGGCTCGAGAAGACTGATAAGGTTGGTAGGTAAAATATGAGGATGTAAGGCAGTTTTGTTGACGTATCTGGACGCACTCTAGTTTTGCTGACGGTTATTGTTGTCGTATGAAGAGGTGGCGGCAGCAGCAGCAGTCTCCTGAGCAGCTGTTGGCGACCGCCACCGGAAGACACAGCTGAGATCTCCTCTCAGTTCCTAACCATCTTTCCAAGGTGAGGAACAGTCTTTTCTCGGGCGCGACACAGGCTGCTCTCTCACTCACGCAACTCCCTCGTAAAATCTGCTCATATCTTCTTTAGGAGCTGCGAAATCTACTCGCTAGCTGTCGTTGCTATTTGACCAGCATCCTTTGATAGCAGACGTCATTTTTTGGTCAAGCCTTTAAAGCTCATCAGAGTTTTTATTTGAACTGCTCATACCTCTTGATTAATTTTGGAGCTAGGCAGCTAACAAAAGAGCTGTGAAAGTTTTCAAGGATATCCTTATAGGATTGTGATACTCTACGTAATCATTAATTTCTACAGGTTGCCTGCCTTTTAACATCTGCAAATGCTTATTACCCAATGACTTCGAAAAGCATTCAAAAACTTTAAAACTCATCGAGGTACCAACCTATTATTCGAAAAATACCATTAAATCAGATCACAATTTTTCTGGTAATAAATTCATGAAAGTAAAAATATTCGGTCCTTACCTCGATTCTAATCAGGGAGGAAGTCCACCTAGTACTCCAGTCAGGAAGGCATTCTACTTCGTTCTGCGACGCCTTTAGAATTTCTCAGAGCTCATGAACTAAGCTATCAATGAGTAAATTGCCGCATTACATGTTGAACAATTCGGGATGCCGATAGGTTCATGGCAAAACTGGCGTTCAAATACCATAACACCAAAAATAATTGAGAACTAAGCAGAATTTTACGAGGAAGTTTGCGTTTGCCCGCTTTATTAGTGAATTGTTTGAGGCCGCCACTTCATAGGAGTGGCTCTCATTGGCCGCCGAAGGACGGAATGCAGTGTAGAAAATTCATGCTGCTCTGTGTCATGGCTGTCGAAAACACGAGAGCGACATTCGATGCTTCTGTTTGTTTCTCATGCTGCCGCACTTCATCTTGTCTCTCAGGATGTGTCGCTCGCTTCAAGGGGGGACTTCGACCTTCAAAAACTGTAAATTAATGAAAAATTTACCTCGTAGTTTATGTTCATATTGTTTGTCGAAGAGAAATAGAGAATAAGTTTTGTGCAATGCTCACGAGAATTTACATATTTCTAATCTTTTCATCGACTATAGGTTTCCATAGATAAATTTAGTAACTTCAATCTTGCGAAAATGAATCAAAAGCTTTATCTTTGTTCTGTCGAAGAATTACAGAACTAATAACTCAATACCATGATTTACATGCGCAGCAGAACCGAAAAATTATTTCAGAAGTCCCTCTTTGAGTAGCGCTCAATTGTCATTAAGTGAGACAGCTGCTGTGTGGCTGTGTGTCTGATATTTGTCTCATTCAAAGCACTTCCATGGTATTGACACACTGAACACCCGAGGGCAGTTCCCACTCGTAGCCATGTTTGGAGATCATGAGGCAGCAACCGCTCAGCTGGTCGGTAACGTGAAATTTAATTTTGAGTTTTACTATATCAAACATATGCCGGTCATGCTGATCGTTTCGATCATGAGGGAAATCTCTTTGAAAAACAATTTCTGTAACAATATTTTATTCCCTTAGCTGATTACGAGGGAAGAAGAAACTAGACTAATCAAATGGTAAAATTAATTGACTCTAAAAACTGCACGTTTTTTCACGTCACTTTAGATGCTTTCAGTAATGTTGCTTATTATTGTTTTGATTTTTCTCCTAATTTCAATATCTAAACTACATTTAAAGCACTTTGTACATTTTCTGTGAGGAGACCGTAGCTCCTGTTCAAGCAGCTCCCTCAATTTCTCTCTGTGCACTCTTCTACTTTCTGCACTGCTTTTGTTAGAGCACTGTAGAAATTACTTGATGAAGTAATTTTAACCTCGTTTGGTCACCTAGGGCCCAGGTGTGTTCCGCACGCTCCTTAATTATTTGAGTGTGTAGCTCTAGCTAATTTCATTCAGCCAAATAATTTCTTCGATAAAGGATAAACTGCTCAACTTTTCTTAAGAGCTTCTCTGTAGTTTGATAGGACGTAGATAAAAACGCATGATTTTGTACAAAATAATTCTTTCCCAACAGGCTTGAGTTCAGGTGAGTTTTGTGCAGAGGATGAGGTAAAACTATTTAATTGTAAGGCAGAATCATATTGCTTTGATCTCAATCACATTATAAAAGGGCGGCGATGCGCAGGGGTTGGTTTTTGTCGTGGTCTAGTTTTGGCTTTGTGGCGTGCGTCGAAGTGAGCCTTAGAGGGGCCTGAGAAGCCTCCTCCATGAAACGGAAACGTATCTTGTCCGGGGAAAAAAATCTGAGCACACTGAATGCATAATGCACCATAGTGCTTGGAATATACCAACCTAAGGTAATACAGATGTATTCAAGTATCTGCAATGGGACAAATCATTATAGAAATTTTTATCAAGAGACTCTATACTATGTAGTGATGGATTGTTTACATTCGATATCTTTCTCTGTTCCCGTTTGCGTTACCTCACGAATGTGTTCGATGGGTGCCACAGCAAATCATTCATCTACTATTTATACAAGATATCAGTTCTGCGAATGTATTCGTCTTGAATTGGTATGAAATACCAGTCCCATGGAATACAACGCTCAATTTTTCGTCTTATCTTTACCAAGAAACTTTCATTTATGTATCCTATCTCTTTTCCTGCATATTTCTTTTTCTCCCCATTGCAAAACAAATAATACTGATCGCATAATTCTTTTACAAAGTAAGTTGAGTGTCATATCTTAAGCACTGTTTTTTAGACTGAGTTCAATATTGTGTTTTACATTAAATTGATTTATTTCCTCCGCAAGTTAGGTCGATGTCTCACCCAGAAACTGAAAGCGTTTGAAAGTACAGCTTGATTACTGAAAATATAGTATAGCCTGAAAAGATTGCTGGAAGTAGCTTCTCTTCCGTCATCATTCATTTATTAGTTATCAGTAGAATCGATAATAGCACTTTCTGACGGCTACTGCCCCGAGCCTGACACAGTTGCCCTGCAGTATTGTTAGAAAAGTCTATTGGTGGTGGATTTATTGTTTCAAAAAATAACTTGACGAGCTTATTAAATTTGAAATTGCCGTGCTATACCCAAACGATCCTCACGAAGTTTATAGATCAAAATCTGATTCGTTCACCGGCTTGATTCATTTTCTATGAATTTTTTTTGCAATTTTTGTCTTTCTTTTGCTCTAACTTTTGCTCCTATTGAGTAATAGAACCAGTTTTTGAAGTAGAAGACGACCGTCTTCATGCTACACGTAGCTTTTAATGCTACACGTCTTCATGCTACACTAAAACTTCTTCTCTCTTCCCAGAGAAATGGTTCGAACGTAAACACGACTGATAACAAGTTACTTTTGCTCCTGTTGTAGTTGCTGCAAATATAGCGCATTGAATAAAACCACAGAAAATGAGTTGAAAACAGTGCAAAAACACAACGTTGCGTAGTTTTAATCGAATTTAACAGACCTATTTCCACGGCTGAGTTTAATCATAAAGAATTTATTATCTGTAATAATACGACCCTGATGGTATATGATGATCGAAATAGAAGACATTTTTTTAGGCGCGGCAGCTTTTTGGGATTTTACATAAACATCATTTCGTCTCCTCTACTCTGCAGTGGAACGTTTGTCTCCTACTTTGAGGAAAGATAATGCCAAATTTTTAACCAATGTTCGAGATGACAGAGGTACCACGTGCGTTCGCCGTGTGTCAACAATGGTTGCAAAAATGATCGAATTTCATTTAAGTAATTTTAGCATTTAGTGTTTGATTTAGTATTTCTATAAATTTTAACTTAGTAAATTTCATCTCTAATTTTTTTTAACTTAGTTGAAGCAAATTGTGTACTGAGGTTTATTGGGCACTATCTACACTCCACAGTCACTCTCTACGCGTTGCACCAACTTGATTATTCTTCCACGCCTCTGCACGCGTGACAGGAGGCCCAAATATCCGCACATGTATTCGACTTAAGTCCGATGATATTAAGTTCAACAGTCCTCATTAATTGTGAACAACAGTAAGACAGATCTGATTTTCTAAAATGTTGAAAAAATACGTGTACATAGCTTGCATTGATAAACTATTCGATAAGGCGGTCTTCAAATTCCATAACTTACCTGGGACGCTTAGAAAATGACATGCTCGAGCCACGAATTAAGAGGCACTTTACCGATGCTTTCAGATGCTGCTATACTCAAATTTTTCGTCGGAAAAGCAAAAACCTTATCATCCAGCACAGTCGAGATACCGAACTCAAGAGGGTTCAAGTTTGGGAAAGAAGGAGACCATGTTTTTTATGATATAAGAAACATGGAACTCAAGTCAGTCCTTCGTGAATTCTTTACTTGCTGATAAAATCTCTATTTTTAGGTTATTAACTTGGAGTTTCGACGATGCAAATCAGCAAAAAGTTTGCAATTAGCTTGTGTATAATGATAAAGATAAATACAGTCGTCCCCCTCATTGAGCGCTAAATCGGTTCCAGCAACCAATCGCTCTGCAGTCGTCCCTTGCATAGAGCGGTATCAGCTAGATCGAGCATCAAGTAGCATGGGAAATGTTTGTGACATGAGAAGCAAATGGGATGAGTTATGAGAAGCTCATAAGTTAGAGGAGCTCCATATGGTAAGCAATTTATGTGGGAGATGCTTGTACTTGTTTCCGTTTGTTTTCCGAGTAATCCGAAATGCTTGGTGATGGTAATGCTTCCTTTTATGTTGTTTCTCCGTTTCACTTTGCAATAAAGTTTAATTTTCGCACAAATGTGCTTATCAAACGCTGAAAGAAATGCGGCAAGAGTTTCCTTACTATGTGTGTGTAAATGCTGAATCCATCTTGGGATTCAGCCAGTTTTGCTGAAATGCTGAATCCATCTATTAACCAGTTTACACAATTTTTATTCGGAACTATATGCAGCCAGCTTACACAATTATTCATTGGAACCATAATCAGCATGTTTACACAATTATTCAATGGAACCATAATCCGCTAGTTTACACAATCATTCATTGGAACCATGATTAGCCAGTTTATACAGTAATTCATCGGAACCATAATCAGCCAGGTTACACAATTATTCATAGGAAATATATTCAACTAGCTGTACTCAGCCCCGTGTTGCTGTGGCTTAGTCTAGTCAAACGTAAAAAAAGAAAAAATGCGCAAAAGGCAGTGTTTTCCAAAAAAATCAATATGAATTTTTTCAAAAGCATATGCATACAAACGCGTGCATTCAGGTGCAACGTTGTATGAAAATCTTAAATCAATCGGTGAAGAACTTTCAAAGATTTAAGAACTTGATCAAGTGAACATTTGATTTTCCATTTATATGGATTTGCTCGTCGACTTCACTGTTCGTTAAATGAACAACACGATATACAAATGATAAATCGAAAGATTTCCTCGTAACGAACGAATAACATACGTTAATTAAGTGAATTAAGTGAATTAAGTAAAATTCCATACTAATCGGAAATAAAGGTTTCAGCTAGCTCATTTACTAAATGGTGTTTTTGAAAAATTTGTTTTGAAATTTGAGAGCCAAAAAGGTAATAGCGGTATTGCAGAAGGCTATTTCTCCCCAACCAAGTATGAGATCCGCTTCTTCTCAGCACCATCACGCGAACAGGAGAAGGGCCTTATCTGCAAGGCGGAAGCAGTATGATAATAAGCATGAAATAGGATACAGATACTGGAAAGTTTCAAGTTAGTTTAGCGTTCCTTGAGTCCATAATTAAAAAACGGGAAAACTAAACGCCGAAAGCTAAAGAACGAGTCCTCAGGAAAAAACAACCCCCAGGGCTTGCTCTTATTTTCAAGAAGAATACCAGAATTTGTTATACAGAATTTCAGTTCGATTTCGTCCCTTGATGAAAGTGTCATTCCACAGACTGTTACCATAACGAGTAAATTGTGAAAAAATAAAATCCACAAATACTCGATGATAAAAGATCTTACCAAAGCAGACTTATCTCGCTACTTTCCAGAGTTAAACTTTGACCATAGACACAACATTCTGATGTCAGACGCACAATAGTGATTCGTGATTTCGTTTACCCTACAAGGCCTACATCTACTCGATCGCACAGGAAACTTATAAATCATTCAACTGGCTTTGAACGGTGAAGAATATTGCACTATTTCAATGAGTCGTGCGGAAAACTCCAACAAAAAATACAGGATAGCAAGGCAGTCAAAGTTTCAATACGACGACGCCCCAAAACACAAGTGAAGACAAGCAATCGTATGGCTTACTTGCACAATGCCATTGTTCTCTAGTGCCGGTCCAGTCTTCTGACAAAAAATTACTCTAGAAAAACTTAATTGTCAAAATTGTTCTAGATTTGAAGCGAGTGTACGTTGAATTATAAGGTAAAATCTCAATCATCGTGGGCAAAATGTGGTCATCGAATGGAAAATGGCATTTAATCATGTTTGCTGAACATAAATGAATAATTTTGTAGGCTTGGAAACATATGATAGACGTTCTTAATACTTGTAATTCCTTTATAATTTGTATCAGTCATGTTCAAAACATATACGTGAATTTAAATGTGTAGAGGTACACCTATTTATGATTGTTAACTGAGACTTAGGACAAATTTCTCTTCCATTTGTGAAGAAACGGGTAAAAATATTTGCGGTTGGGTGGTTGCAATGTGATGGTGAAAACAGGAGCCCAATCAGTTTCGTTACAACGTTTTTGTCCCACATTCATTCAATAATACAAATAATAGCAATATAACAAAAAGAAAATAATTGCTAAATGGTTCATATTTACATATTAACCTTTCACTCAATGTGCTTTCCATAGGCGTCAATGACCAGCTGAAGACGTTTTGAAAACGACTTACATGAGTCAAGAATAGCATCTTTAGGGATTTTAGCCCGCTCATCCGTAAGTTTTACTTCGTGCGCAGCCACATTCTCATGATGTATCGCTGAAACCTTACTCTCAAGCGTGGACCAAATACTGTAGTCGAGGGATTTATGTCTGGTAACGGAGTGAAGAACATCAGTTGTCAAATATTCCTGAGTTATTTTAGCTCCTAGTGACGGTGCTGAGTTCTACTAAACCATTGACTTTTTTTGGTAATAATGCCAAAGCTAGAGTCTTTCTTCGATTAATTTATTTGTTTAGTTTGACTCCTTGCTCCACGAAAACCAATGGACTTCTTCCGGATACAGAAACAGCAGCCCAGACTACCACAGATGCCTCTCCATGTCTCTAAGGGACCATTCGAGGCTTACTATCCGTATCCCTCATTCAAATTCGGTCATTCTGAACGTTGGAATAATTCTTCACATCGAATTTATCCCATCACTGAATACTTACCTAGGCAGCGTGCCTGCCTGGATATAAAAGTGTATGGCATTTCCTCTGGAAATGTGTTTCTCAACAGAGCTCGCAGATATGTATAGCTCTTTCTTCTTTTCGTTATATTGAGAGTTTTGTTTGTTTTCGTGAAGAATGGTGGCCTTGTTCAGACAGAAACATTTCCGTTTTCGCTAGATTTTTGATGGATCTATTCGGATTCCATTCCACACTTTCTCTGATTAATTTTACCTGTTTTGATATTCTTGCAGTTCGAAGACAGCCTTGACTAGGCCTATGGTCATTTTTTTAGTCTCTTTGAATCGTTCCAAGTCTCAAAAAATCCCAGCATTCGGTCAACCTTGTGATTGACCTGCCTTACCTAACTTCAAATTACCTTTCTTTCATTTATATCTTCAGAAATTTCCGAACATACGCTTCGAAAAAATAAGCAATAATCATATATATATATAGATGCATAAAAATGATCGGTAAAATAAAAAATAATTCATTTCTTATTCTAACTGAACAATAGATATTTAACACACTGTAGGGCGAAAATATTGTACAATCTCACTTACTTGAAATGGTCATCTGTCTAATCTAATGAATTAAAGGATTAATTATAAGTAGAAATTCCCCCCCCTCCCCCCATGTAGCTCGTAGCTGTTCTTTTGAAATTAAAAACCATCTCGGACCGCAAGTGAAAACTTAGTGCATAAGTTTAATGCTGTAATTCGTAACTTGAATGTTCGCGTATTGTCATTGATATGGTGTATTTACCATTATTATAGAACTTATATTGGAACTATAAGTAAAAGTATTACATTACTGTTCATTCAAAATATTGATAAATGATAGTTATTCTAATTTTGACTCACTCATTATCTGCATTGATATGGGAAGTTATTCAAAGAGAATCAATAAATTTCATCGAACAGTATTTTAATAAGGAAATTTATTTGAGAATTCTAGTAAAGTCACACTAATTGTACGTACAATCAACTTTCCTTTCTAACAAAGATTTCAGTGTGGCCATCAGCTGCAGCCCGGGCAACATCGATGAGATAAGAAAGCACATCCCAGACGCACATAAGCATATCACGGTCCACTACATCAATTGCTGTTGCTTTCCGATGTGTAAAGTCATCGAAGTTCTGGATAGCGGTGGAACGTAAACGTAATATTTTAAATATTCTACAGAAACTATCATACACGGTAAGTGCGGGGACCTCGCAAACGAACACAAAAAATAAATGAGGTCTTTGGCTTCCTTCCGCCAATCCATTGCCGAGGGATTTTTTAATTTAAAAAAAGCTCGAACCATCAGGTGCCTATGGGGCGGTGCTCAATCTTGTGTTAAAATGAAGTCGCGCTAGCTCTCTTGCAGTGAAGTGAAGAGCCAGTTCTGAAGCGTATCCAGATATGACGGTTTATTCTATAACGGAAAGAGACAAGGGACCATAAACTTTGTCTGAGACGCAGCATCTTTTAGGGGAATCTCTCTCTTGCTCAACTGTTTCATATGGGCTCTCTGTTTCCCAAATGAGTATATTGTAACGATAGACAAATGAAAGACCCATTCATCACTAAAAAAACAACCTGAAATCAAGGCTTCGTTCTCCATCTTCTCTAGTATTGCATACCAAAATTCCATTAGATTCCTCATGTCGTCATAGATAAGTGGCTGAATGAGGCGTGGTCTGTATGGTTTCAGATGCAGGCGTCTTCTAAGAGCATGCCACATCGTGAGAGATCACAAACTCACGACTAGCTCGATTTATGGACTCCCCTCAAACGCAACACAGATTCTCGCCACTAGTTCCTCCAAAACTCGTCGTTATCCAGGACTTTTTCCTATATTCTCTTGAAACTGTTGAAACTACCGTCAAACATTATTTACAGAGGGCGGTTTAGTAACAAATTGCCTTCGAAAAGCACGCTGCACCGTGACAGCCTGATTTATTTTCAAGAACTAGAGGACGCCGAACATCTTTTGTTGAGGACGTGCTATTCCAGGGGTATAAATGACGGAACGTTGCCGAATGAACGATGCGACTACAGCACCCCAATGGTAAACATTCTAACCGTAGAAAAGCTGTCTTTCAAAGGGTTACTGACTTACTCTATCATAATACGTGAGAACTAAAGCAATGCATGTAATCTATTCTTTTTATAACTACATACCACATATTCCACTGAACCTCGAACCCAACATTTTCTCCTCTTTTTTTTTACTTACTAACACGCCCTTGAACTTTTTCAGTCACTTCTTTCACTTTTTTCGCCTAATTTTACCGACTTCATACTTCCATCGTACCCTCTCTCTGAGCTAGGAGCATTGCTGTTAGCGTCTTCTTGTGAATGAAATCAACTGTGGCAATCCAAATGTGAAGATTTGAAGTGCAGAGAAGTCAGTTTTTCCTTTTTGTTTCTAAGTCGATTTTTGCCTTGTTGATGTGACGTTGAAACTTACGTCAGAGTCTATTCGAAAAAAAATTATCTATTCGTTCTGTTGTTTTAGAAAACGATATTGCATTCCTGAATGTAAAATGCCCTGCGATATTCTTGGTAATATTGTTCTCGGATTATAAAAGAATTGAAACTTTTCCTCCGCCTTGACCAAAGGCAGCAACGACTATTTTTCTTTCCGGGAGTGCAGTCCGGAACGGCTTCCAACTCTCGACAACACGCAGCGTGTTTTCATATTCCAACTGTAGCTTCAATTTTATGTTGAAAAATTTTGTCAGTCCCTGCCATTGGAGCTTTTGGTGGAACTTTCATACAATGTAATTTATCGAACATCGAGTACATATGCATCCTACACCAATTCAAATCGAACGAATATTTCTGAGTGAAATTTGAGGAAAAGAAATTTTCAAAGGAGTGTTGGATATCATTCTACTGACTTGTTATAATGCCATTGAAATGGTCATAAGGGCAACTTTCATCAGAGAAGTATGGTTTGTCTCAAATTTCTTTGAATTTCTTGTCATTCAGACGTTCAATCTCTTTCTGTATTGCAGTCGACCACTCTGGACTTCAATCCTTCTCACGTCTGAACTAATTTTAGGCCAAAATTCTATAAGTCTTCGACTTGATATGAATTGTATTCTAGTAGACACTCAAGTGGGAGCAGGCACATCAAAGGTAAAGAGTGCCCTCATGTCAATACAAGTCATGTAATGTCAGGTCATGTCAACAGGTCAGGCCATGTCAACACAAGTGTTGGAAATTGGCGACAGGTCATGTAATGTCAGGTCATGTCAAAAGGACGAGTCATGTCAACACAAGTTTTGGAAATTGGTGACAGGTCATGTAATGTCACGTCATGTCAACATGACAAGCCATGTCAATACGAGTGGGGCAAATTTGAGACAGGTCATGTCAACAGGACAAACCCTGTCAGCGCGAGTGTGGGAAATTGTATACAGGGTATGTGATATTGCAAGTCTGAACATATATTCTCTAGCGTTTTCCATAAAGAGCACCGAAATTGAATTTGCTGTCACTCTAGTATGTTGAGTTTTGAAGGCATGCTTCCATTATGTTTTATATTTCTCTGTTCTCGAATGAATAGTTGTAGACATAATTGGATTCCTAATTTTAAAACATACTTCCTCAACTCAATAAATTATTGATTTCATTAGTCTTGTGTAAGCTAAGTATAAGTGCATTAGGATATTTACATGTATGTGTACGCTTGGCATATGGTCATGTAGGATACCCCAGAAGTCATAGAACTTATTTGGGCCTACAAGCTGCTATGTATAAAAAGCTGTCCATTGTAATGGTTTGAGACATCCGTGTCTTTAATTTCTTTAAGTTGCAACACTTGTGGTAATTGTTTAGAATTTTTTTCAAATACTGGAGTCCAGAGCATCAATGAGAAGTTAACATTTAAGGAACGAACTCTCATCGTAAAGCCTTTCCGGTGAAATTCGATACCCCTAATGGAATGACCTATATTTGCCTAGACAAAGTTTAATTCATCCATTAAAATGATAAAGAATGATTCAATTTCAGCCAGCAAACATTTCATTTCGGCTTCTTTAATTTGTGGAAGCAAACACTGGATCATTAAAAGAAGTGAACAAAAAGACGTTTCGAAAACTCGTATCCACATAACGTATTCCACTCACTCTTCGCTCACTAGGAAAACCACAATAATTTTATGCGAATTCCGTTCCTTAAGTAATTTATCTGAAAGATCCGCTTCTCAAAGCAGCTCTCAGACCTCATAGTGCTTGTTGGCTCAATATTTATATATTATTTTCTAGTCTTGAGACACCATTGAAATGTTAAAGTGAAATAAAATACGGAAAATTTAAATTCCCCTTCACTAGAAAGTCTCTTTACATCTCTCGCTTGGCGAACAAAGACTAAGGAAGTGCTTCAACGTTAAAATAAAACTCCCGGAGTTCTGGACAGCCAGGACAATTATGGCCGGTGGTCTGAAATACCTGGTGTGAAATGCGAATACTCCGCTTATCAATCTGGCATTTAATCTTTTCAGCCACGATAATTTAAAACGTACATACGCGTTAGCTACAAGATGATAGTAAATGAAACGTGAGTATGGAAATGCGTAAATTAGTTATTAATTGTAATTTAGTATAAGGAATGGATCTTAAATACGGATCTGAGGTCACGATTAAACACCAACGTATTTACCTTCTTCGAACAGAATCTAAAGGAACCGAAAGAAATGCAATCAATTTGATTTCGGTAAAATGATATGTTGGGATTAAGTTACGTCACCGCACAGCGTTGAGAAACTGAGAAACACAAGTGTCTTGAATATCTTGAAAATGTTTGGGCCCCTATGCCCTGGCCACACTGGGGTGCCGCCGGTTTGTGTGCATGGTGTCCCTTCGCATATCCGCGAGCTGTTGAAGGAGACCGTTTCGCTCCGCCGTCTGATGATAGTAAGGTAAGGGCGGCCTATCAGGAACGGCTTGTAGGAAGTTATCCAGGGTGAACAATATCGACACCGTACGGAATTCAATTACTACCCCCTCACAGCAACGATCTCTCCGCAGGTGCTCGTCCCAATTCTGAAAGTCCTCTTCTAATTCCTCATTTAAATTCAATCAGGGTTTGATCGAGAAGAGTAATTTTTAAGGTCGGAGCCTATGCCAAGTTTGACTGGAGAGAGAGAACGGCGTTTGGTCAACACAAAATATACCCCTCCTAGTACCGGCGCTCGCTGCTGCTGTAGTCGTTTGCAGGGCCTGCCATATCACTCTGTTCAACAACACTGTATAAATTAGTTATTAAATGAATTAAGTATTAAATCAAGGATTAAAGATTAATTGTTTTTCTCTTCGCCGTTCAGTGAAAGTGACAACTCGTAAGTCCTTCTGCTCTGATTTAAGAAATGACATGAGAACAATACGATAAACCGTTATTTGAAAAAAACTTTAAAATTTCTTCATTGTAAGATCTCTGAGAAAAAATGTTTCATTGAGGAAATCGAGGAATACTTCATAAATGGAAGATAATGTGACCATGAATACTATTTGCGGCTGCTGTCCTGAACTTATAAAATGAACTATGGGACATTTGACGTAACGAATGAGTGTACCGATCCTGCAAATTCACAACAGCTTATTCAAAAAATTTATCTCTGATGAGCACCGATGTGTTACGTAGTAAGAGTTTAATGGGCAACGTTTTAATTATTTAATTGTATAGCCTCCATTGATGGCTAGATGCATATCGCACACGAAGACTCGCAAAAACTTGGTAACTAAAGTGCATAAGGAAATGTAAATGTCATAAATAGGACCCGTAGAAGTTATTAGATTCGAATATTCCAGACGGAAGCCAAAATCCCTTGTCGGACACCTGAATGGGCCACGTGTACTTGGGCAAGTGCCTGGAACTCGCTGTGCTTCCTGCAAGTGCACTAGTAATGTCCTCGTTTCATTTTATGTACTCTTATACGACATACACGTGTATCAAACGTTACAATTATAATGGTATGACATACGCATGTGAAGACGAGGAGAGAATTCTCTTGAATCATTCACGTAAAAATGTTTGGAATAAGTTTTCAGAGTATGTCGGCTGGTTCATGGAAACGTAAATTTATGAATTAAATCAGAGAAAATGATTTATGTCTAACTACAAGAGAGAAATCATTAAATTTCAAGACTTCAGTTGTGAATTTTAAGAACTACATGTTTTCAATCCGAGAATTTCTCCTAAGTAAGCCCAGTGGATGAATGAGAGATGAGCCGCTTGTTGTTGTATTAAAAATAAAGGGAAAATGTTCACTTCAATTTCAGAACTCAGTTTGTGATCTTACCGACTACACACAAGCGTGTGTTTGCGTACTCTGAAATTCTGAGAAAACATATTTTGTAGTATGGGAAAAAATTAAAGAAATTCAAATTTATCCTCCAAACTAAAGGAAAATGAAGATAAATTTCTAACACTATTATTTTGCACATGTGCCTCAATATGACTGCATTAATATTTATCTTCGTCCTCAAATCGCCGTCTAGAAATTGCAAATCTTATAAAATAATGTCATAGAGGAAAATAAATTTCTTGGTAGATCTGGGTTATAAGTTTGAATATCGGTTGTTGAAACGTAAATGATGAATTATTTTTAAGTCAGAAACGTTTGATACCAAATGAACGTTCGTTCAAGCGAGGAGCGCGTTACTGATGTGACATGGCTAAAGAAAAAATTTACTCCTTGCTGAAATTCTGAATTGGTTTCTAGGGATGACATTTTCATAAACGACAGCAATTTAAAAATATAGTTCTAACACGGTTTGGACAATTGAAGTTTACTGCTTTTACCGAGAAAAAAACGTATCATGAGGCGGATGGCAGACACTTTAAGCTTTCAGTTTAGTAGGGAACGAGATTAAGCTTACGACATCGGGAGCTGAAGGGCCGAAACGGACACTAAAATATCAGAGGTGACCAACGTGTGAGGACGTTCGCTCGGTCTCGTGGACAAGCCACGCTAGATTAAAACGGGGGCTTCTGTTTAACAAAGTTTCAAGAAATACTCGTTAATAGCCGTAAAGTGTAGTCTTAAAGATCAGGTGTATGTTCGGTATAAGAGCACTACGTACGTCCTGTGCACTGATTACTATGAATTATACACTAAACTCAAGAATGCGATCAATGCTTAAAAAAACTTTCATCTTCGTTGTATTTCTCGACGAAAAATTGGAAGAAATAAATTATGAACAACTCTTTATGGCTATTCATCAAAAGGTATACAATCATCGTACAAAAAAATTATAGTAAATGCTGGAAAACTAATGAGTATGCTCCAGCAATCGTACAAAAAACAGTTTTTCTTCTTTGTTGTCACGAGTCTTATATGATCGAAAAATCACCATGAAGGATTTCTTTTCTTGCACATTAAAGGATGGATGTTTCTGAGTAGGTCCTGTAAATTAATTGAAGAAGATTTTAATTTTGATAATTTATCACGTCTAACATCATCGAGTGACAGTGTTGAATGAACCGCAAAGATTATCTGAGTTGAACCTGTACGAGTGTTGGGTCCCGATATGTATACGTGACCAACGTAAATGTGTACAAATTTGCACTGTGTTACTCCCAGGCCTAAATCTATGCACCATTCCATACTCAAATTTATGCTTTTTCACGCACAAATGCGGGAACTCTATTCTGCTACAACCTCACAAGCCTTGTTTTTTCCTGCCGTCCTCGTTTTTTTCCGTTCTTTAGAGACGTCTTTAATTTCAGAAGCTGAAGTTAATCGTCATGGAAAGCGAGACAACTGAATACCTCTGGTTTCCTGTCGTAACATACTATCGTAGAGGGACTAGGCTATTCTCCTGTTTTAATTTTCCGAAAAATTGACAGTTCACATTGTCATTAAAGATATTTCTTGACATATTTTTTCTTTATTTAATAACCCTGATATATATGATAAATAATGATAAGGTACAGCAAAGAACAAAGTTTATTCCGATATTGAAATGGTTTGAAAATGCATAACTAGTATATGAGCTACATAAAAGTATCGAAATATTTTTTAAGAAATTAATTTAGTTAGAGAAAGGGACTGAGATTTTGACGGATGTGTGAATAGGTGGAAAAAGAAAACGATCGATGGGTGAATGAAAAGAACGAGCTAAGTGAGAAGGAAAATTGTACGAAATTATCAAATTTTCTCCAGAGGACATATTTAATAAAAAATGCATAAGGAACATCAAGTCCATTTCGACCTTTTAGAGGCTTGAGCTTACCCGGACCTTCGTTCTCGAGTCTGATGAGGAAATCGGAGAACTGCCGTTAGGGTGCGGCCTGTGCAAACAAAATGGTCCCCCCAGGTATATCTGCTTGAATCCATAAGTGAAGCTTTGCTTGAAAAATAACAGATAATTAAAGTGAAAAAACAAAGATGCTTCATTTTTTGTGTAAGACAGCTTTTCTACATTTGCAAGATGAGAATTCTGGGTTCTTCTTTATTGTACTTTTTAGAATTATTCCGCTGTTTAGAGTATGCCGCTGTTTTTCATAGTCTGAGAATATTTAGCCATTTTGCTCGCTGAGCTACGATCTTCATCACAGGGCCTAAGTTCTCATTCTTCCATTCGTCCTCATGTCAGTATTCTAGGCTTGAAATTGTGCGCGGCGCAACTTCAAGGCGCAGGAAGACCATCGCTTGGTCGTGAAGGCTCAGGGTATGAAGGGGCTCTGTATGGTCACGTTAAGTTGCAGGGAGAAGTCAAAAGTTAGAATAAAAAATGAGGAAATCGCCACGCGCAGCCGAGCGCAGGAAGACAAATGAGGGAGATATTGATTTGGCGGAGGCACGCGACGAGAGGCAGAAGTGGAGCGAGAGGCTATACCGTCCGAGTTAATGACTTGGAGACGACGAGTCCAGAGGCTTGGAGTAGTTGATGGGTTGGAGCTATTGAGTAGGTGATGAATTGAAAGGTAACGGGCTGGAACGTGGAGCGGGATAGGTATCGTATTTTGGGTTCCGTGCACGGTCTGAGGAATGGAGCAAGTGACGAGTATGATCGATCATAAAGCGACGCAGATCGGTTATCTATTGTATCCGAAAAAATGCGAGCTGAGGAGATACAGGAAAAACGAGAAGCTAGTCTTGCCATGAGATGCTAAGGAAACTCGAAAAGAAAAACTGTTGAAATCTTGGGGCACATGGCTTAACCATTAAGCTTAACGAGATGCACGACCTTCAATGAAGGAGTTAAATGTTTTCTCTTTACCTCAAATTTTGGAAACTACATCAATTTTGGTTGCAACTTCGTACACTTCACTGCGTATAACTTATGGAATCTTGAGCTTTTCTTTGACCTGAAAAAAAACTATTCTCCAGCCATTTTCTTGCGTTATACTCGAAAAACTTTTAGTTCATATAATCATAACTATCTTCTGAGTTTTTACTTTCGAAACTAAAAGAAATACGAAAAGAACCATAGAAGAAATTTTCTAACTTTGCATATAATCTTATTATCTTAAGGAAATATAAAATGACGGAAAACGCAACGGCAATGAAGTTAAGAAATGCGTAATGAGTTGCAGTAGGGCATAAAAGTTCTATAAAAATTATTATACTCGTACACATTTATTGCTTTTGCGCAGTCAAAATCTTAGAATACTTTCGGAGTAACTTAACTTAATGCAAGTTTTCTACGTAAAATATCGTCGGTTTAAAAGCTAATAAAACGTTCAATTTCTTGTGTGAAACAAATTTTCAAATGTGTTGGTGATGCATCACTAACACAACAAAAAAAATTTACCAATCGTTTAACTTGTTGCACGTCTTACGCTAAAGAAAACGACATCTTCACGTCAATTGTACGATTAGAAGAGGTTATCGCATCTATCAGCTTAAATTTCTCCTAACATTCGAGTACACACTAACTCAACGCTGCATGTCAAATTATTGGCGAGATGACATGCTTACGTTTTGTTCAAAAACCACCCCGAATTAGTTCGATGGTAATTCACAGAATATTTATTTGCTGTAGATTTCTGCCAGAGAAGTACAGGAATTGTGAGATTCCATGCACATTATCAAAAACCATACAAGGCCATTTATATGTTCACATTACGTCTCACGACACAGAGACACATGCGGTGTTGTAAGCATTGGTATGAATGTGTGTCACTGTGTCATGTAATTCGTGTGGTGTAATCAAAATTAATATGAACGTGATATGATTGTTTTAAATGTTTCAAAAATTATTTCAACTTGTGCGTGAAATAATCAAACTAAGTTCAATTAAAACCTATTACACGAATGACCTAATAACTGATAATGAAATTTATTCATAAAATATAAGTAATTCTTTCTTTGAAATGAGTTGGATGAGACACAGGTTCATGAAACTTGTGAATCTCTGAATTCCAGTCGATGTAATTATTCGTGATACATCAACTATTGCCTCCAGCAAGTCTTCTTTGCCTTTAAATTGACAAAAAATTTCACTAACTCGTTGTTTGAAAATGCTCCAAAAGTTTACGATCCAGTTTATGTCTGTCGAATTGGTCAGCCAGACTATTTTCCGAGGTCTACAGAAGCCTAATTCTAGATCGAATTACTATCTATCCAAAGCTATCGATCAATAGGCCAGAGCAATCTTCTCCCACAAGGAAGGGGTAGCTAACAACGCCCATGGAGACCGTATCACGCACGTACACACTCTCCGTCTTCTTAATACTTTGTCCACAGCCGGGCGCGACAGTAGTATAGTACTGGTTTACCCGTGCCGCTTCATGTTGGCTCGAGGAATCCCGGTCCACTGAGGTAACCCACACTCACACACAGCTGTTAATTCGACAGGATCACTCCCATCAGCCAAGACCCTACTCATTCGACTGTGTCAGATCAGGTGTTCATAATCACCCTCCATTCACCTTTATCCATTGCGCATTTTCTTGCTTCCTTCACAGACATACCTCAGTTTCTCAAGGAAACTATCACCCCGTCACTCCATCTATCTTTCTGTGTACCTCTTACACACCGTCCACTCGCTGCTGACTTCAACACTCTTTTACCAGTCGCTCTTCATTCTTTCTCTCTATACGTCCGAACCGCACCAAAACACTACAATCAACTCTACCAGCTATTTCTTTCTCAACCCCGATCGTTCCCCTCACCCCTTCATAGCTTCGTCTGTCCCACAAGAACACGCCTGCCATACTCTTCGAGCACTTCGTATCCATCACATTTAGGTGTCTTCTCTCAGCTACTCAAACCCTCCGTTCCTGTTCCAAACAGCATTGTAAAAACGACCACACTCACATACAATCTTCTCTGAGCATTCAGCCACACATATATCTCAACACTGCCTTCAATTCTCCTCACGTTTGATACCCTTTTCTCACTCTAATTTTCACTTCCTCGCTTAATTCAGCATTAGCAGCTACATACGCTCCCAAGTATTGAAAGCAACATCTTTCGATACCTCTGCATTAAGCTTTACATCGAATCCACCAATAATCCATCTCGCGAACACCTCATAATTTTACTCTTACTTACATTCATATGCAACGACCTCTATTACATACCCTATCAAACTCTTTCACTAATCTACATACTGTCTCCACGAAATCCGCTACAAAAGCAAAATCGTCTGTGAAAAAACTGGTTCACTTCTTACGTTCTACCACACTTATCCACCAACTCCAAACCTCTACCTAACATTTTTGCATTGTCTATCACAACGCCATACATTTGCTGAATAAATGACCGCGGGGACGTAACACACCCTTGTGGCAATCCCACTCACCTCAAACCCCTCATTTACTACCTTCCTTATTCTAATACATGTTCTATTACCTACTTGGAAACTTCTGACAGCCTCCATCAGTTTACTCCCATTCCATACTTTCATCGCCCCCCACAACACCTTTTTATCAACTGTGCCATACGCCTATTTAAGATCCATGAATCTCTAAAGCACATCCTTTCTTTTTGCCAAGTACTTTTCACACACATGCTACACGGTAAACTTTTGATCTACGCATCATGTGATATACCTAAAACTCCGCTGCTCCTGTTCTATCACACTTTTCATCCGTTCTCTTTTGCGACTTACCAACCGCCTACCGCACGCTTTCCCAGGAACACTCAAAAGACTTATATACCTTGAATTACTGCCCTTCTAGTGATCCCCTTTACCCTTGTGCAGTGGAACTGTACCCGCACTCTTCCGAAAAACGGGTACAACGCCCGCTTTGGAGTATATATTAAACAATCGCACCAACCATTCAATCACTACTACACCTCCTTTCTTCAAGCATTCAGCGCTACACCCATCCAATCTCGGTGCTTTTCCGATCTTGTCTCTCTCAGCGCCAACTCTACCTCTAGTATCGGTATCCATTCTTCATTTAGTCTCCCTAGCACCAGTATTCCCCGTTTGCATCCAGTCGCGACAATCATTGCATCCCTATCGTCCTTTATAATCAACAACTGTTGGAAGTATTCTGCCCTCCGATTCCTAACAGCACTATTTCCCGACAACCACACTACCTTATCATCTTTTACCCTATGATCTGTCCTTTCATCTCTTTATCGTATCCTTTTCACTTCTTTCCAAAATATTTTCTCGTTTTTTAGAAAATTTCCTTCCAGCCTTTAAACCCAGCTGTAATCAGTTTCCCTTACTCCATCCCTTACCTTCCTTTCTGCTGCATTTCTTTTTTCTCTATACCTTTCATCTATCATATGTCGCTCTTCTGCAACCATCTATCGCTCTTCTGCAAGCACTCTTCATACGCATTCCGCTTCTCAGTAATTGTCCCCCCTATTTCGTCCCTCCACCACTCACTCCCTCTACTGCTATTACCCACTACCCTCTTTAGCCCATACACTTTACTAGCATTCTTCTTTAATGCCTCTCTAAATCGCTCTCAATACTGCCACTCTCAGTTTTTGTAACCAATTCAAAACACTTTCTCATTTCCACTTCATACTCATTAGCCTTCCATACCTCATTAACTTCCACACTTTCACTTTATTGTGATTACCTTCCTCTCTTCCCTGTGGTACCCACCTGCCGGTAATTCTAATTTCCAACTCAATATGGAAGTGATTAGATATACCACCAAGTACCTTTCTCAACAAATTCACATCTAGCAGGTGTTTCCCAATCATTCTTTTACTCTCCACCGCATAATCCAATAATGCTTTATTAATTACTCATCCACCACATACTCGAACCCATGTATACTTTGTCTTATCCTTCTTCTTTAACGAAGTATTCCCAATTCTCATTTTGTTTGGAAAGCACATATCTAACAACCTTTCCCCATTGTCATTCAACAGTGGTACCATATATTTACCAACAACCATCTGAAGCACGACATTCCACACCGTAGCATTCAAGTTTGCCAGTGTCACAACATACGCCCTTATTTTAAACTCACTTACACGCTCACGTTCCATAAGAACTCAACTCTGTTTTCTTCACTTTTCTCGCAACCCGATCCAAACGCGATCACTAACACGTACACTTCCCAATCAATCATAAATTTCATCCTCATCAGTCTTGATGATACTTCCCTCTATGCCACCGCACAACCAAACACCCTTTCACTCATCATGCGACTCCTTCCCCCGCTCTTCTGCACACAACCTAGCAAATACCTTAATCAACCGATATTCACCTCGCCCTTTCATCTTAGAAACCACCTTCCCATTTCCAACCTTTTGTTAGGTTGGTGTCTCACATAAAATGTCACACTTGAAAATTAACGAAACTAACTATTGTCAAGTGAAAATTTTGATGAAAATATTATTGTTATTTCTCTATGACCTTTACCTACCGTTTTACTAAAGCATATATTCCATCTTTAGAGAGCATTTCATCGTTGTCAGATGTAAACTGTTCAAATAAATTCATGACCTATACTTTTCTTGCTAAAAGTGTTTTATCGAAGGTTAAAAGTGCGAGATAGCTCAACAAATGTGTGAACAAATGATGCTAACAAACGTTTGCACCTGCACTTACACTTGCGCAGCTTTACTACGCGTACTGTCCAACTACACAGCAGCTGTCCCGCACTGACTGCCCAGCTGTCAACTAAACGCCAGCACACGCTGCTTTCACAAATCGTCGGATCCACTATCTCAAAGTCCTTCAACCTGCCCGTCTGGACTGTTCCTATACCTCACCGGCTCACAGTACTCAATACCAGTGAGCTCACAATTGCCCAGCAGTTCACAGAGCTCCTTAGTTCATCGCTGTACCACCACAACGCGCCAAAATTTTTCAGTAATCACGAGCACTGAAAAGTCAAAAGCAAGAGTCAAAAGGCCCGTCCACACTATCAATCTTTCGAGCGAATTTCGTGTTCGTCAACTCTCCGGGAATACAAAAACACTGCGAGGGTTGGCAGATTTCGATGTGTTTATGTTTTCCATCCGGTTGGAAAACTTCAAACACAAACTTTCGTAGAAACAGCGAACACTCGCTTGTTTATGTATTTATGTGCAAATGAATTGTCGATTTGATGGGAAACGATTGTTTTGGTAATTTATTCATTTGATAATAGCTTAATACTGTCGTATGAGCCTATTTAAATTAAGGATTTAGTAATTTAGCATGAATAGTAGGTGGCAGTAACTCGCAGCTGCATAAATAGTAGTTGACAACTGCCGGCATGGCATTCCTAGAAGATTAACGGCTTCAAATTTTTCCAACACGAGTAAAAACTTCATTACTTATATAACAATAACACCTACATGACTAACAACTGTCAAGAAATAACATTAAAATACTATTATACATCAACTCTATACACATATTCTAGGAGCTGTGTAGTTTGTTCACATTGATTGTTTCAAATTGTTACATTTTGCACTCGTACAACTTCATACAGCCGAATACACACCCTGGACAGGATTCAAAAGAGTTTGTGTTTGCGTTTTTGGCGTGTTCGGGATTGATGTAGAGTTTGACGGTGTAGACGGGCTTCGGGCTAGCTCCTCTCTTCCGTTCTTTTTTCTCTCTCGCGTCTGCTCCAACACTGGCGCAACCACGAGTCGCCCGATCAGCCTAGCAGGGGATTCACCCCATGCTGCAGAATTTCCCTGAACTCCAATTACCCACACCGCATCGCCCCGAATTCCTTTCAAAAACTCAAGTCTGCAAGTGACTAACGCTCGTAGGCCCTCAGGTATGCAGAACGTCGTCGCTCCCTCGGCGACCGCCTGAGCACTTCGGGCTCATCATGGTGATCGTCACCACCACAATTGCCAGTGACCCCTCCCATCTCACCAGCACCTCCCTGAGGCTGCTAAGACAATGGGAGTTCACCATAGGCACAACCGGCTCCTGGTCCAAGTGTCACCTACAATTCCCTCCGGCAAAGCAAAGGGAGCCTCAAAGTAGTTTCCGCCGCCTCACACTACTCCTGTCTCAGGCCTAACGACACCAGCGACACTGACACGGTTCACAATAACCGCGCCTTGCTCGCCACCATACTGATGTTTTCTGACGTCCCTCACATCCCTCGGCATGCATTCTACACGCACGACGTGTTGAGACACGACACTGCTGACCTCACCAGGCGTCCTTTCCTTTGTGCACGAAAGAAGTGAAAGCTTCACCTGCAGCTCGTCACCAACAGCAAAAATGTTCTTCTTGCAATCATCCACCTCGAGAAGTGCACATGGAACAGTACTTACCAACGGTAAAGAAAGATACCGTTCGAAAGAACCGAGCCAACCTCAGTCTCTTTCTGAGGTGTCACGTTGTACCAAAATGCGGTTTCCTCAGACTAGACCCCTCCCCTTGCTGTGATCCTGTTAATCGTCCAGTGGCATCTCACAACGATTCCGTTGCCACTCGGGGCGTACGCAGTTCGAAATCGCAAAGAAATACCCCGGATGTAGGGCAGTGAACTGCTCCACAGCCGTCGGACGAAACCCCGTTGGAATGTCCAACAATAACTCATCACACGGCTCTCGCTTAATTACGACATCTCGCAATTGAGTAGCAATACACGCTGCAAACTCATCCGGCAGCTTCCGCCAGTTGTCGAAACGCGAGAGTCTACAGTTGACCATGGATAGGTAGAGCTGAGTGCCAGAGTGGGTTACATCAATACCAACCCCAGGCTAGCTCTCGTCCACAGCAAGACCCTCTCGCACCACGAGGTTCTCCTCCCGTCGCGCGGGGTCTAACCATCTTACAGGCCTCGCACTCGTCAGTACACGTTTTACCTGCTCCCGCGATAAATGACTAAGGATCTGCCGAACAAGGTAAAACGTCAGGTCGATACCCAAGTGGTGCGGTAGGTGAACTGCCTAAATGGCATCTTCCAGACTCTTTCCAGTGGTAAGCACTGCAGAGACCTCTGCAATTTCTTCACCAGTCTCGTGGTACCCAAACCACCTCTTAGATACTCTAGTCATCTGATCAGCTTTGTTCTCAATCGTCGAAACGAAGCGAAGAGTTAGTGCCAGACCATGATCAGTGATCGTCTCACGAATCACTCCGAGGCGACTCTTCACAAGCGTCTATCACCTTTCGTGCGAACGCGATTGCGCCCGTCGATAGAATTACACTGGGGAACACTCATTTTGTTGCATTAAGAGAAAGGCC
>VOMN01103403.1:0-12249 GCA_014899125.1 Orchestia grillus
AGGGAGATAATTTGTACGTGTGCCTACGAAGACCGTTACGAGCTTTCATTTACAACTAATTTGAGGCCTCTAGATGGCATAGGTGAGAGCTTAAATAACAACTCTACTAATTTAAGCATGTTTTTGGAAAAACGCATATCTCCGGTTTGCTATGGGAGACATTCTTTTTCTACTTCTTCATATCTGCTTGTCACGAAAATATCATTCCTAATCGTCGCAAACAGCGCATTCATACGAAAAAAAAAATTCCTCAAATGCGTTTCCCCAATCCATCTTCGGTCTACTGCGCCTGTGCAGAACATCCTCACTCTGGTTTTCCCTCTACATTTGAATTCTAGTCACTTGATGCAATTGATCCGTGCAGTTCGTTTGGTTAGATTATGTTAGGGTGAATTTGGTTAGCTTAGGTTACGTTTTCATGGTCAAATACGTGCACAATCAGGCAATTTCGGAAAACAATGAAAAAAAAAATGTTCAGACAGACGGATTCTTTTCTAACATTTTACCCTAAATTATACCCAGATATCAAAGCACGGATGATATAAACTTGTTAATAGTGCTTTATAAAATGCAATATTTATTCAAATCCTTTATCAACAGATAAATAGACAACAGTATGAGCGCGTTACATCTATATCCTGTCAATACGATCTACCAAATGAGAAAATGACACTGTTTGTACGTAAATTAGAGTTTCCAACAGAAGCACCACAAATGTGCAGAACCGTTCACTAAAGCCACGTTTCAAAACAACCTCTTCTACGAAAGCAACAAAGCAACTGAGGCTGAGCTTGCAATTGCTCGGTAGTAAATATATTTACCAAGCAGCAGGTAAACCTTCAACGTCCGTTGAGAAATGTTACAAGTTTCATACAGGTCGATTAGAATAAGTTTGTAAGCTTACAAGTTTATCAGAAATTTGCATCATGCAATGATATATATATGGATCTATGACTAAATAACGTTTTAGTATTGAAAATAATTAGTGGTAAATCCATTAAACCTGTTGGCAGCATCTGGCAAAATTGCTCAACTGGTGGGCCGTCTGTGACAGTGAGCAACATGAACGATACGATACACAATTTAAAAAATATTGGCCAAACTTCATGATTTCAACGACCCTTCTGTACGTTCAACGCCCCCCCCCCTCATTCAAGGTGTAACCTCCAACCGCCCCTTGTACTTCAACTCCCCAAGGCTGTGTGAAGGACGGAATTGTAAGTCATGACCACCAGGCGAAGAGAGGGATAGTAGCATCACATCCGTATTTCCCTGAGGATCGGCTTCCTGGGCTGAGTAAGCTCTTGGTTGAAGTTTCTAAGCCTCGACCTATCTACGCTATTGTCGTCTCGCTAGTTCTAGAACCTGCGCCTAGCAACTGCTTGGGCTCGAAATTTAATTGCAAGATAACACGTCAGCAGTGCCGCGCCAGAACCCCCTTAATCGATATGAAATTCCAGAGTACTGGATTTGGCTCAATTCTTCGTAACTGTCAATGGCTTCAAGATTCAGCTGTCATCTTTGCTCAATAAAAACGATTCATTTATTCGGGAAAGTAGGGTAATCGGGCACCACTCAGCACTTAGAGCAAATACAGAGCTACGATTTCCCGCGAAAGATTGCAATAGGAATTTTGCAGCCTCCTTTTGGTGCCCGGGGAAAGGTGGAGTGACGACGCGGCAGCGAAGCCAACAACTGCTATATTTTATCCTATCGGAAGTCCACAAACTTGACACGACGACGTGTGCTAAGCTCGCCATCAATATTTTAACATAGAAGCTCCGTAGAAAGCCAGTACGCATATATCCATTTCTGGAGGATGCAAACCGTGCAACTGCAACTAATGGGAATATCAATAAAGAGTCATCAGCCTGACCAGTGTGCTGTGTTGATGAAGTATGTACGACTACAATGGAGCGAATGAATGTGTCTATAGTCAGATATTAAGCGAAAAACCAAGTCAACATTCAAGTTGGCAATTTTTATATTCATATCGGATCAAACTCACATTCGCTAACACTAAAACAGCTTGAATGAAAGAACCATCAATTGCCAAAATATAATCGCTTATGTTACAAACACGTTGCCATACGGGCCTTCAAACGTAATCACAATTCAAATATCACAAAACAAATAGTTAACCACCATTCAATGGTTTTATTCTAATGAAATACTATTTTCTATGCAAGAAAAGAGAAGCCAGCAGAGCTGAGCTATTAATATTCTATCGTGCAACAGAATTAACAGATCATGAACGAATAATAGTCAAATCGGGAATCACAGAGGACTATAAATTAGTGTTACACAAGTTGAAAGCGACCTTCCAGGTAGGCTCCTTACTTAAAACGTCAAGTGAACAAAGCATAGGACTTCCGCTTTATTTCAGACGAAGCCTTAACTTTTAGCAATTAAGATTTGGACACGAAACAAGGTTATTGTCCTGAAGTTGCTATGCATTAATCTTTACTTGTGTGATGACTTCATCTCAAGACCTCTAAAGCACTCGTTCAAATTCATAATAGGAGATGGGAGACCGCACACCGTAAAACAACCTCAGCTGCTGAGGTCAACAAAACATCTCGAAGTTCGGTAACATAAAGGTCAGGGCATAGATTGGACGCCAGACATTACGACTCTTCTCAGTTCATCTTCGCTGCACCCACGGTACCGTCACGCTTGCACTGATGCAGGCGCCCACCATCTTATTTACTTTCAGCTCTTTCTGGTGCATTCAAAAAGACACACCTCCCCTTCACAGGAAAAAATACGAGCCTGCTGTTTGATTCAAACCCCGATCTACCTCTCACTCTCTCATACATATTCTGCATATTAGACTCCCCATTAAAGCTCATTACACATCTCAAGCCTGATCAAACCTGACAAACCATTTTCATCTCTCCGTCTTCGCAATAATTCAGGTATTCGACCTTCAAGCACATCCAACCTCGCGTGGTATTTTCAAACGTCAACCAAACACTAGAGCATCACTTTCGAGCCTCAACTATTACGCCTGGCTTTACCCGTAAACAAATCTACTGTCTGTGTCTCATTGCTTGCCTTGCATGTATACTCCGGATCCGCAAAGCACTGAATCAACTATAACGATCTCAGTTATATCGTGGTTCATTTTCAGTAGTTTCTCTTCGCAAATGTTATTTCATATTTAATCTAAAAAATGTGCAGTTCATGGCGGTTGTTTCCCTATATTTTCCAGGTATTTCCTAAGGAATAAAAGTCTTTTTAAAACTAAACTATTCGTGGTAAAATAATTCACGATCAGTAAAATTATATATATATTAAAGCACTCCTTAAGCAACGTCATATATAATGAAACGTACACCTACAGGTGTCTAGAAAGCGTTTCACATATCCGTAAAAGGAAAACATTTTTTGGCAAACTGACTTGCGCATGTGTTCTCTGCCGAAAACGTTACCGACTGACTACAGAAAGAAAATAAGACCCATCAGAGAATAGTTTTCGTATTCTCATCATAAAAGTTTTGACGTTTTCTCATGGTACTATAATGTATAAATGACACGAAGAACTGATGTTAACGACCTCATCAATACACACGCAAATCCTGTAACATACTAGGATTTGATTGAATTTATGAAACTTAATGATACAGAAAAAAAAAACAAGGGAAGAAAGAGGCTAGGGTCAGTAATCTGAACAGCTGGCAGTATTGATGAGAGTCTCACAAAACCAGGGCACGGATTGTAAGATTAGGATACCTGAGTTGTTAGCCTTTGCAGCTTCAAAACTCCCGTGATGAAGCTACCAAAGCTCTATAACCTCATCAGGCGAAAGAAACTAATCAGCTGTTTCATCGTTTAGAAAGTTGACCGTGAAACTAATCAGGTTCTATATGATAAGCTCACACAAATCAGGCTATACACGATCTTTTACTTGCATAATTTTACTCCCTATCACAGTTCATCGGTTATTCAAGACCAAGCATGCGAGTACCACAGCATATTTCTATGAACTTTCCTCTGCTTATCCAACACTTATGAAAGCACAAAAATACACTCAGAACGTATGTATCTACTGCTGTTAGTGCCGCTAAACTGTACCTATTAGTTTTTACCATGTAACCCATGACACTTAACACACCGAAGGTAATTCTTGGCGCCCAAGTGAGATGAAGTTTACACACAAGTCCAATTCGAGGTACTACATTCCTTTGTATCCCCTTCACTCCGGTCGATTTGACGAACGTATGACTAACGTATTTCATTAGTCAAACGAAATCAAGCTAATCGCAAGATATACTATTTTCAATTGTCAGGATTCGAAAATTTTGTATCAATCCGAATTGATAGCACTGCACCAAATTCGTTTGACGTGCCACATTTTATGCTGCATTGAGTACATATACAGCCAGTGCCAAACTTTTTTGCAAGATAGTTTCTCTTAACCATTATCTCAAAAGATATCTGTCGTTATCAAATTTTGGACGTATCCATATAAGGATGTAACAGCTATGTAAGAGTTCAACATCGATGAGTCTAATAGTGGCAAAGATTTTTGAAAGTATTTAATATAATTGAATTTTAATTGAGCCATTATTTTGTAGAACGACATGAAAAGTTTACACAAAACACGATTGTAAAAGTTTTAAGCTTGAATAAGGCTACTGAAATAAGGTATGATCATTACAATCATTTAATACCAATATTTTTAAAAGAATTTACTGAGAATATATTACTGATTGAAGTGCTCGCCACGTGCTTCAACAATAGCCAGGAGACACCTGTCCACGTATTTCATCAAATTTTCCACTTCATTTGCAGTAATATTTTAGTATAAATACCAAGTTCCCTCCACAGGGATTCATTGTTGAAAAAAATGACGTCCTGACTGGTAAACACGTTGCTAAAGCAGTGACCACAGCTTCTCAATACGGTTCAGGTCAGGAGAACACGCTGGCCATTTCATCAGTAGGCCATCTTTCCACCCCAGTCTTTAAATATTCTACTGCAACGTAAGACGGGGCATTAACATTCATAAAAACAAGCTACTATTTGTTGGCAAGAGACGCCCATCGGAACCATGAAACAACTATCTGCTGCTGGAAGTCGACGTAGGCCGCTGTACTCAGTTTTACCCCTTGAGGAAATCTAAAAGATCCACTAATTCATTGCGAATAATTCCCGGACATATCATAACGCCTCCTGCTCATGCTGACGAAGCTTTTTGGGGCAAGACGCCTTTTATGGAACAAAAACTTAGCTCCACCAGTCATGTCCATCGAGGGCAACACGCATCTCATCATAGAAGAAGACGTGTTTAAAATTCAATTTCATTTACGTCCTAACTAAATAAAGTTAAGAATCCTCATCTATCTGCTTTAAAAGGGGTGTTATATCAAACATAACGTGTCACGCCACACTTCTCCGTATTCGACATCGAATTATTTTCGACACATGGCCTAGTCCGATATTTTCAAAAACATTCTCAATTGCAGAGTGAGGGTTCCTGCAAATTTCCCGTTGCACGCTGGATAAATCACGTCTTGCCACGATCCTAAATTTTCGTTTGCTTGTCCTTTTCGTCCTGGTTCCTGGATTTTTTAGATACTTTCTCACAGTACGGACATCACTGCCCAAAGTAGCAGCTATATCTGTCACACATACACCATAAGATAATTCAGACAGCATTCACATTTTCTTGACCATTAAGAAAGTCATGTCAACTCATTTTAACCAAAAGCTTTTAAGGCACAAAAGCAAAGCCCGCTCTTCAAAGATTACCGTTGCTCCAGGTCTAGTTAGTTTACTGCTACACAGAACTGATACAAAAGTTGCACGTATGCGCATTTCGGTTGCCAAAATTTCTGCAAAATTTATTGTTCGAAGCTGGGTCACTTAATTTTTACACAAAAAGTCTCATGCATAAAGCTTGGCATGGGTGGAATTAGCCATATATCCAAAACCTTTCCGGATTTCATTTCATCCACCATCACTTCCATTATATAATTGTTATACTTGCTTCCTTTACCTTTCCTGAAAATGCTTCTCACAAATTATGATATCAGCAATTTTTTCACACCATTCCATTGAATAAAACGACTTTGGCTCACTATCCATTTTTTCCCCCATTATCTTTGTACCGATAGAATTTTCATTTGCTTCTTTAAGATAAATACAAGCTCAAAATAGGAAGAAAAAATATTATGCAGCGTAAACCCTTTCAATACTTCAAAAATACAATTGAATCTAGGCAAGTATCGGCAAACCTGATCAATAATGCATTGCAATCAATAGCAACACTAATACAGTGGTACGACGTGATTCGAGTTTACTTGGTTTATTTAGTGTATTCGATTTTGGAATGTTCACATTAGGAACCATGTTTATTCTATGGTATTTATCCATAGAAATTGTAAAAAATAATTTGTTTCAGACCAAAAGTTCCAATTTAAAAAAAAATCCATTTCAGGCCAAGCATTTTACAAGCCACACAAGCACCCTTCATTTCTTCTTTAATCTTTTCAAATGTACAGACTAAAGACTATTCTACACTGTAAAGTCAGATAAACACTAACTCAACTCTACTGTAGTATTTTTGTATGCTTTCCTTTTTTTCCATGTTTTGATGCATAACTTTCTTATCACCACTTGAACTGCCACTCTTTTTTTCGTTCTTGGACGCAAAAATGGAGGCTAATTTAAGAAAAACAATACCAAGAATAATAAAGAGTGGTGCACCCAGCTAGTAAACACATTAATGACTGACTGCAGTGAGACGCTGTTTCCTGATGTTTATTTCTAATTAAAAGTCATACCCCAATGCGATGACAAATTTATCAAAATTGAGAACTTTTCCAATTGCAAGGTGTTCGAATAACAAGTTACAACTACGATTACTCATCAAGACACAATCGGTTGCTGCAAATATGCACATAGAGACCTTCAATCACCTACTGCAATTCCATAAATCATCGCTGCTAAAAAAGACATCCAACAAACAACTGAAAATTCATTTCTCCATCGGACTTTAAGCTCCACTATACATAAGGTACAAAAAATAAGTTGTTTTCAAAAAATAATCAAAGCTTATGCTTGAGGCAAGATCGACATGGAAAGTCAACTGATTTGCAGATAATCAAAAATAAACGTCAAACTAACATTAAGTAAATATGCTAAATAAATAATTCTATTATATGTTCTAGTAGGTAAAAACTTCAACACAATTTTATTAAACCAAATGGCAGCAACGAAAATTAAGACCACAGCAAGACGTTTTAATAGTTTAAGACAAAAATATCAACTCTTCTCCATTAGTTCGTCCCATAGTACTACGCAAGATGAGTTGTCAGCCACTCTTCGTCCAGCTCATCCAAGTCACGTATTTGGAACACCTTTGTCAGGCCACATTCAGCAATGAGGTGGTTGTAGCTCCCAGAGTACATCATTTGCAACTTCGGCTCGCAGTCTGTAAACATAATTCCAAGATGAATCAATCTTGCAATGACAGTTTGAAACAAATAAATAATTTCATTAAACAATTCTTCAATTCATGGTTATGGGGACATTTTGCTTCACAATCACTTTATTGGCTGAACATTTTTGTGGCATTATGTTACAGCAAAACCTTCATTAAAAATGAAATTCTCACATATATTCTTGAAAAAATATCCTCTTCTGCAAATCTCCCACAGTATCATTGTGACACAGTGAACCTCAACACTCATTAAATTTTTGTAAGAAAGCAACAGTTGGTTTAACGGCAACAGTCTAAACCGAATATGACTTATGTTGTCATATTCGCTGTATCAATCATGAGTCTATAATTGGGAATACAGGGATTGTTTAACTAATACAAAAGGGTGACCGCACTATAACTGGCCATACTGTAATTAATAAATTTGGTAACATTAAATACTATGGGGTTTCAAAAAGTTTGTGAAGAAGGTCCATAACTTAAAACTGTTCAGACGAAATTCATTACCTTTAGTTCTGAACGTTCTCGTACCAACATGTTATGATACATGCACGCACGAACTCTCAAATGTACGCAATAACACATTGCCACCCCTTGGGCGTCAAGATGAGTCCCTAAAGGCGGTCGTACCCAAATCAGTAGCAAAAAAAGTAATTTTAATCATTGAAATTTTGAACAAGTGGGATGGGGACTCTGAAGCTTTTCTGTAATGAATTGTAGCAGGGGATGAGACATGGCTCTACCTGTATGATCTCGAGGTTATAACTCATTCAAAGCAACGGCGGCTCTAGGGTGGGAGTGAACCAGTCAAAGCAAAATCTGGACGTTCAAGAGGAAAAGTCAGGGCCATTGTCTTCTGGGATGCAGAGAGTATTTTGCTAATTGACTTCCTCGAGAAAAAAAAAAAGAAAATAACATTTGCTTATTATGATGGTGTTTTGAGAAAACTGACCAAGAAAATCATGGGAAAACGCCCGGGAAAGCTGCATTAACGCGTCCGTCCTCTTTCATCATGAGAATGCACCCGCCCATGGTGCTCGGCAAACAAGAGCTTTGTTACGTGAATTTAGATGGGAAATTATCATATATACACCTTACACCCCCGGTTTGGTGCCATCCGATCTTTTTTTGTTATTCCCAAAGTTGAACATTTTTTGAAAGGGGTTAATTTTCTATAAAATGAAGACATCAAAACAGCTGCTCTGACATGCTTCACTTCACAAGATCCTCAATTCTAGACAGACGGACTTGAGGGCTGCATCAACATATGGAGAAGAAGTGCATTAACCTTGATGAGACATATGTTGAAAAATAAAGATCATAACTGAAATAGTTTTTGTACTATCTTTTTTCCACAAACTTTCGGAAGCCCCTAGTATTGTATTATAATTTTTGGAACTTACAAACAGCATGGAGAAACTCCTACTCACACACGACCTAGTACACGAACAAACCTGTTCAAGAGCCAAATTTTTGAAGAAATGTTTGTCACAGTCAACAACCAGATATTCGGCCCACGAACCAAACTGCTGGATTTGGCACAAGACAGCGACGCATAGAGACAATTGTTCTCATGGCATCACACTGTAATCAGTGTTTGATGCGGTCCTGTTTCATTTACTTTATTTTCTATGATGAATTCAGTTTCCATACAGAATTTACTGACAAATAAAAAACGCGGCAGTTTCTATCGGAGGCCATACCTACCGTACAAAGATTTTTCAACGACTGCTCGTGAAAACTGAATAAATATGAAAAACGAAGAGGAATAGAATATGACAGGGGAACAAAGGTGGTAAAAGCCCAAATGCAGAATTTCACAATGAAGAGCAGTTTTCTAATCACTACTTGGAAAATCAAAATATTGTTCCCTAGAACGAGAGGCCATCAAATATGTTCCCACAACATTTGGCAGTGGAAGAAACGCTGCTGGCAGAATTTGGCCAAGAGCCGTAAAAAGTCAATCCGATATATCGGTGCCAATGGATGTTTAAAACCAGGAACGCCTCACAAGTCGAATGAAAAAAAGGCCACTTCACAGGTAAAAAAAAATGAACGACATACGTTGTATCTCCTGCTTCTGCATCAAAAGGCAAGAATTTATTCTATTCAAAAACATTTTGGGTTACACACGCAATTACAGAAATGATGAAATTTTTGAAATTCTCAAACCGATACAACACTGTCATATTGCTTATAAATAACATTGAAAATAAATTATGAAGTGTTAAACGAACACTAAATGTACAAATAATCTGGCAACTCTTACTTCCGACACACTGTACCATAAGTGTAGTTCTTGGCGAATTACCAAATTGACTCATATCTGGATAATCGCAACATTGATGCACATAGATGGATCAGTGATGTGCGTGTGTGCTCTGTGCATAAACATGTAGCATTAGGGCACTAAGCACGCATACAATATTTTCTCACATAAACAAGGACTTGAAATGAACAGATATGCAACATTCATGGATAATCCAAAAATCAATTTCGTCATTTCACAGTCACATGCTTCATTAAAAGGAGATTGATTGCTATCAAAGCATTGGACGAGAAACAATAGGAAGCCCTGAGATCTAATTATGGCTATGATATGAGTGCGATCCAGATGGCCTCTGAATTCAGTTATACTTGTTGGGTTCACATCTGAGGTTGAGCCACTTGTATTAACCAATGAAAGCGAGCCATTTGTATCTCTCTGTAAGACTGCATCAATACCCTCCACCTACAAAACCAAGCAATCGTTGACTGGCAACTACCTTTAGGGTATTTTTGCTGGGCTTTATGTATATATATATTTATTTAATCTATACTTCATGAACAACGTGAATATTTTTTGTTTAAGCCATGATAATTTCGTCATCCGTGATATATCATTTACTTAGCTGATCATAAAACCATAACACAGGGCTTTTTGGGATGTTTTTCAAATTTTTGTTAAAACTTCCTAATTATATTTGCCATTTCTCCACCATGTTTAGTCTTAGGTCTTCGTAAAGGCTATGAAATGAAGAAAAAAATCGAGCTTCTAACTGCAGTTCAACATATAAGAAAAATTAGCATCCCGAATTGACTCCGTATTTAAAACAATTTGGGACACTTCCACAAACAAGTTAAAAAACATATGCTATTAGAGACAACATAGTTCTTATCTTGATAATAAAAGTCACCTGGTTGCTTCGTATACCCTGACAGTGCATTAGGCATGCGTTTTTTTTTGTGGAGAGACCGGTCGAATTGGAGTAACATAAAAATAAATTTAATTTCTGCAGAAATTTTTAGTTCTGAAGAAGTTTTATTTTTAAGGAAATTTTAGCTCCAAAAGTGGCAACACGGAGCCAACTGGGGACTACAAGCTTTACCGTATACAGCAGCGAGTTTTACAGTACTCTTATATCTCACTCCATAACACCAGTGGCAGAAAAAAGTTTTGGAACCAGAGAGAAGGGAAGATAATCTAGATAATACTCTTCGTCATGGTAGAAAAATAGTAAAGATTTTGTTCATTAGAATATATTTTATCACACAATTAAGATCGTCACAGAGTTGCTTCTGCATAGCACCGCCCCGAGCCAAGCGAATGGAAATGGTAGCAGGGTGCTCTTGACTGAAATGCTTGCCAGAAGTAATGAGGCAAGATCGTTATAGAAGGCTAGTAGATATAGACAACTGAGTAAACAGTAAAGTCAACAAAGCCGCGGAAACGACGAGCCACGCCCACATCTCGTGCCATGGCGACGGAAGACTTCATATCATGGCGTGAGATAGGCTTTTCTAACGCAGACGTGCGGGGTCTTGCAATGTCTCTCAGTGTAGGTATACGATCGTGGATCCGAACGGCTACAAAAAGGGAAATATGGGAGCTTCAATGGTAGTTTTCTGTTCTTGCACTGTCAGCGCAGGGAGAGGTTCGCGGTACTATGCCGCAAAAGGTAGAATTCAGTCAAAAAGATAGGGTACAAGTAAAATCCCTATTCCTACAGCAAACCAAGGAGCGCGTTTTGCAAAAAGTCCCTTGTAGGACAAGATCCCATCACGGGAGACAGATAAGGGGTTCTGAATCTATACAGGGTGTTAGAGAAAAAGAGGTGCAAAATTTAACACCAACCAGAAAGTGGCTAACTCAACACTTTGGTCCGTATGGTACTTTGCAAAAATAATTTGTTTTTGAGATATTAGCTGTTTAACGTTTGAAAGGAGATAATTTGAAAATCAAATCAATAACAAATTTCTAAATAAATTTCTGAAAAATAAACGTATATATAAATTATGTATGGATGATCTTATTTTCAAATTTCCTCATAATATTAATTTATTAATACATTTATTTTATAGAAATTGTTCAAAGTACAATTGTTCAAAGCATATGCATCAATATAAGTTAAACGAAGTACATTCTTTCCTCATACACGAAAATAAATCAGCTCTCGCAAATAATGTTGGGAAATGGTATAATAGAGCAAACTGACCACTCAAAAGTTTCTGGGAATAATCCTTGACAAGTATTTGACGTTCAATGAACATACGTCATATATTTGTAAAAAAACTTGCTAAATCGATTGGTGTACTGTATAAAGTAAATACAGTACACCAATACGCTAAAAAATATTGTATTATACACTTATTTACCTGTTTCTTCAATACGGAGTAGCAGTATGGTATAGGACCAATAAAAAGACAAACAGAGCTTATACCCTTGAGAAAAAAGCCATACGAGCTATTGCGCACCTGGACTATAATGAGCAACTAACGATTCTATTGAAGCATGGGAATTCTGGAATTGCCCGACCTTT
>VOMN01103406.1:0-43889 GCA_014899125.1 Orchestia grillus
AAGCTAAAAAAACGGTAAACGTATGCGTTGTCGAAAAATCCTGAGACGGTCCCCTTAATTATGTTCAGTTTTTTTTCTCATTGATTAAACAGATTTCAAAATTTTTGTACTACAAAAGCCCTTGCTTTCCAAGTTCGCAGGGTGCGCCAAATGAATCACTCCCAACTTCATGATGCGATTCTGGCCTGGATGCTATCACAACATGTTGTCTTATTATTGCCGAAAATTATTCGAGCACGATGTCAAATAAATTTGTATGTCGTTTGAGCGACTCATACGGATGTCATGAAGCATGAATCTAGTTTATGGGGTCAAATTCAATCGGAAATTATAGAAATTATGGACTAGAACAATATAGGTGCAAATGTGGTTATTACGTATTTTATGAATACATTCTACGTATAATAGTAGCGAAAATCAAAATTGAATGCCAGTAACAGGAACAATTTATTGATTTGAGGGGAAGAGCTCCATGCATTCAAAGTGTGAGGGGGCCTTGATTGCACATTTTGTACTTACATGTCTTACGACGGCTGCAGTGTTCGCATCTGTTGCGTTCATGGTCCCCCATTGCAGTCAGCGATCCCCTTCGTGCAGCCTCACGCTTGCATGTGCACTGTTGGTGAATATTTGGGCTGTTAGCTTTGCTAGAGGTACCAAAGGTTTTCAGCACTGCAACGTCTAAATTTCTTGAAGCATCTAGGTAGGTAACATTAAAACCTTATTTCTAGCGTCGCCAAATATTGACTCTTAGTTTATTTATACTGAGGTAATGGTCCCTACTGCTTTTATGGCCTCATTCGAACTCAATACGCTTAAACTTGCTGGTCAAGGAGATCGATCCCCTTCCCATATGCTTGTTATCAAAATTTGGGGAATTCGGAACATCAACATCAATTTACTTTTTACAGACTCCACCCAATCTATTCACATTCGTGACGGATTTGATCTTATTTTTATGCAAGACTGACCTTTTGATTATCCTTCAATTTTATCAGAAATACGCATTCTGTAAATGCCTCTTCCAATGAATCGCGTGCTGCCTTGTTCATGAGTAGTCTCGCTTCGACTGGAGCTCTGGTGACGTTATTTTCACGATGGATCGCCGTACATGTGATGCTTTTTGAGCACGCTCTTTTAGTAGACTTACAATTCCAAAATAATTGTCTCAGATAACATATTGTCTTTCAATTAGCTCTGTTTCCTCATTTCAAGAACTACGTTTGGGGGTAACCGAAACCGTAATCGGCAAAATGTGTACATGATGAACAATATGGCTCAACATGAAACTAAATGCTTTTTGAAGCACGTGGCTCTACACCTTGAAACCTCATAACCTGCTTCGCCTAGTATATATGGTTTGTTTCAATGTCACTCATAATAGGGTATTCTTACTTCATCGACACTCACGTAATCACCCAACGGCTTATTTATATTCATTACCTGATTCAAGTGTTTCAAAATAAGCACTACTTTGTCAAGCCGATCGTTCTAAGCTCGTACATTTTCCGCAAAATGACGACATAATTATTTGTCCAAGCGTATTTTTTCTCGTGGAATAAAGTACTATAGAATCCTCAGTTGTGATATCACATGGTAACGATTTTTAATGACCAGAATTCTTACTCTGTTCGCTAATTAATTCGAGATATTCAAGATATTCATTTGTGTGATCAATACAGCTGATAGTATTACCAGAAGCAGTCATAGCTCCCAATATGATTAATTACTTTTTTACCCTCGTTGCGAAATATCTTCTTACAGTACTTTCCTGCTTTTGTATTTATTTGCGGTTGTGCCTTCCATCTCTTGTACAGTTGGTAGTACTTCAGCCGGCAGAATGAATTCTTTTCGGAAAATGGTTAGAGTTACAGGAGACCACGTTGTCTGAGACAAAGATTCACTGTTTGTGTTTGCTTTTGCTGCTGCAGTGAGTGATTCAACTAAAATATATCATTGTCCTTACCCTGGTCTGCTTCTTGAATAATAGTCTGCACTTTGTCTAAGTAAATCTGGAAATGCAAACACCGTTACTTACACTGTTACTTACATAAACACCGTTACTTTCTTTACAGAAATGCACATTTTGAAAAACAAAACCTCAACTCTTAGATCGTAAGGTTAAAAATCAATTACTTTAATAGTTTTAGCAACATGAACTAGCAAACAAAATTTCCATCAGTTTTCAGGAGACTCCACTCTTGAAATTGAGAGCCTAACAGCTTTGTCTTATTCTTGGGTAGGTAGACATACAATCCTGAATAGGTCATTGAGTTCTCCTTATATTCCGACTTGTAGTATAGAAGAGTAAATTTATTGAAAAAAAATCTAGGTTACCCAGTAATTCATTATTTTCTTCGTTTTCACCACTTGTCTCATACGATTTGAATGATATCAAAGTTGGTGCAGCCCGAACTAATGGAGCTTCTCAACGTTAATCTAAGCAAAAATTCTACGCAATGTTTCCGTATTTTATGGGAAATTTTTTCTCCTTTAACAATCCTTTCGAGCCAGAAGTATCTTACCCACGCGTACAACAGTGGTTTGCATCTATTGGCTCTGATCGAGTCCTTGACATAGCAAAGGAAATTCTTTTCCTTTTCTTATTCAACTATTGGCGAAGAATAAGTACTAAATATGAACGAGTATAAGGAGCAAGTTCATGTCCTGGTCGCCGATTTTGCCCATAAATGATAAGCGGCAGGTCTTTCTTACAATAAAATTTTGACTGCGCTTCTACGATGCGAAGCTCACATTGCCCCAAAAATGTGAAACCGAAATTGTCGGTTTCATTACCCGAAATACGGAGTATCTGAGAGCATTGAAAGTTTAAAATATAATGGGATAAAATAAATGGACATTGTTTTAAAAACTCCGCCACTGAAACACTGAGCCTGTTATTTTTGTAGAGGTATGACTAGGTAAATATTTTTGCGATGAAAATTAATAACAAAGGAAATGGAGAAGAAGTATTGAAGAAAAGTTAATTTGATCTTTTCGAGCCTGGGCTCATTTTCGATATATCTATAAAATGCAATGATATCACACTTAAAATTTCAGTGCATATTAATAAAGAACACCAATATTAACTACTATAAAAAAGTCTGATGACTATTTTCAGGGCGCAACGGTTCTGCATATCGTGGAGGGTTGCTTTAGTTTCATGGATGGACAGGGATTCACTGAAATAAGGAAACCTATATTATTCGTAATTAAGGCTAAGTATCACGATAGAATGTTTTGTTTCAGTGTTAATGTTTTGTTCATAACGGTCGTAAGAACAATTAATACTATCTGATGGCGGGTTGGGTAGACTCTCAACACTTCCCGTGAAATACCCGCGATCGGTTTGCTTTGCAACTTTCGTAAAAAATGCTCGGTGGGTTGAGGTTATCTACTGCAATTCGAACAACAGGAATTATATGCGTGAAATGACCGTACACTAAGCGCTAGTGCATCCTTGAAACGGAGAAGTGATCATATGGTACTCGTGTCAACTAACATGCAGCGAAAATTCACAGATAAAAATATATTAAAAGATGTTGAACCGATGTTAACTAAATTTTTCAGATTGCTAGCAAAAAAAGGAATAATGTAATATGTTCGTTCCACGGCTTACTGTGAGTAGTAACTTGCTGAATCAATGTTATTCAGAAATTAGTTAATGCAACGTGAAACTACAGAAGACAGGTTGCTATTACTGGTAGAATAGCCGCAAATTCGAAATTTCTTATCAAGTCAATAACGCAGGAAAAAATGACAAAGGCACGGGAGATTACAGTTAAAAGGCTTGAATATTTGAAGTTTTGTATATAGAAGCTGAAATAACTGAGACCCAGGCTGAGATGAGTAAAGATTTTCTAAAATCGCTATTTTGAAATTTGTTACCAAAACAGTATACATTGGCGTCCAGAAAGCTCGACTGACTATTACTTCCTGATTCTATTGTAGGTTTAATATTTATGAGGTAATTCTTCAAATAATATATTAGATAATTCATCGAGCTTTTTGTTTGAAAAGAACTGATGTATGATCTATGAAGCGTTGGTAAACATTGGTTTGAATTCGTCAGGACATTGTTGAATCCAATCTTCTTCATATTCATACGTAAAAACATTCGAACAAGTAGGCCCAAGAGGTAATTCATAAATGATCAGACGAATAGCGTGCCGTTGTTTTCCGTACAATTTTTAAGTTGTGCGTATTACGCATCACAATATGTGGGCTCAATCTACTGAACACTATCTATGAGAATTGCACGGCATGTTAGTCACATGAAAAATGTCTTCGAGTTTGTACCTCACTTTAACATCAGGCAGCGCTGTTCCAGTGACTATTGAGAGGAAAATAAGCTATCAGGACAACAAATTAATCACCTGCTGCTAATATGTGCAGGATCTCCATATGGTGGCAATCCCGCGCGGCATTGAGCCTTCAAGTACCCTAATGTATAATTAGTCGATTTTAAACCACTCTTGCATAGACTGATGTCGAAGCACAGCCGCGGTACGTTGGCGATCTTCTTGGTATTTAGCTTGTCGTTCTAGGTAGTCCAACCAATTTTTATTTTGTTCACGGCTGTAGACTTGAAACCCTCCCCCCCCGACCCCAATCTGATTGCCTCGCATATCTTAATTGACTGTCATGTCAATTAATGACAGTTCTAGCCCATGCACTGGTAGTTTTAATCCTGAAAGATAGGCATAACAACAGGCCTTTTTCATTCAGTTATTGCACAAATGGTAAAACTTTATTATCTAGCCGTTTAATGCAGCCATGCTGTTCCAATTTGATGCATACCTCTACTAAATGACCCACTTCTGCGTAGTTGAAACAGTCCCATAATATGACACACCCTCGTCCTCTCCCATGATAAACCCTTGACAGACAATAGGCGACTAAGTATTGTTCGGAGATCTTATTATTCCTGACATATTTAAAGTATTGTAGCCACTATTTCTGAATAATCTGGTATTTTATCTTTTGAAATCCCCCTTTGTCCATGAAACTAAACCATTCCTCTGTGGAATGGAGAGTGCTTATCCTGTGAAAATAGTTATTAGATAGTAGATTAGCATTTTACGCTTGGCATAGTATCATTATGTACCCGTATTAGAAAGTATGATCTTTTTGTTTTTTGAAGGTTTGTTCCAATGAGCCTAGGTTCGAAACGTCCAAATCAAATGTTTCTTAAATACTTTTTTAGCAAAACAGGAAATTCATATTAAATAACTAATATAGACGTTAATTTCTTTCTTATTGGATCAATTTTAGACATTAAAACTATTTCATTAGATAGATCACGAATATTTATTTCACCAAAATGCCCAATTGCACAGTATATCCGCTTCCAATGATTGCTGGGTAAGTGATGCAAAGCAGTGAAGCGGTGAGTTTTTCGAGAAACCTCCGACCGCGAGCCTGCTGGAACCGCTCCTGACCTGTAGGTCGGTGTATCGTAAGAAATAAAACACATATCAATTTGATCTTGATGTTCAATTTCATTTACCCAGAATTTGCCCAAACTTCTTCGATCTCGCAATCATTTTTCAATGTAGACCAGTGTTATGGGAATTCTAACTCTCCGTGCAGTTTTGCAATACGATTGAAAATAAAACGTCTGTGTTCTTTACTGGGTGAAGTCAGTCATTGATTACATTCGCCAAAGCCAGCCTTTATTTCACTACTAGTGTTTTTGCTATAACGACCCAATTTTACAGAGCATTATTGGTTTACTCTGTGTGGAAATACCAACCGTGAATTAATAAGGAATATAAAGCAGCCCCAAACATTTATGTACTAATTTGGGATATAAAAACACAATCATCTGTGTATTAATAAGGAACATATGGAAATACCAACAATTTGTGTACAAATGGGGAATATAAAGGAATACCAACCATCTGTGTACTAATGAGGCATACAAGAAAACACCAACCATCTGTGTACTAAAATGGAATATAAGAATACACCAACCATCTGTGTATTTATAAGGAATATAAGGAAGCACTAACCATCTGTGTACTATTAAGGAATATAAGGAAACATCAACCATAGGTGTCCAAAAAGAAATATAAAAAGGATTAATTTTTTTGAAACCCTAACCGTCTGTGTACAAATAAGGAATACTTATAAGGAAATACCAACCATCTGAATTTTAACAACGAATATAAGAAAATGCTTTTCAATAAAAGAGATGCGTTTTTTCTCTACACAGCTGGTCGGTCAATGATGGTTTTAACATGTTCATATTTTTGCCACATATTTCACTTCTCTGTCCGACAACACCAAGCGTGAGCTAAAATTGTTCATTTATTTTTCATAAACGGAAATAAATTCACTTTTGAAATAAAGAGATACTCCGACCTGTTAACCAATGTATGTAAATCGATTACTTCGGAAAATAATTTTTTCGAAGGTTGTGGAATCTCACCTATCGTTATGTCGAGAGATTTATTTCACAACTACGGGAAAACCGAGTTAGGTATATGCGCCCACTTTTGAAAAATCCGAGACTCGCTCTTGCTTTACCTGTCAAACGGAAGTTTGGGAGAAATAATCTTTTGTCGAACATTGCACGTGAATATCCTAGAAGTCTAACGTGAAAGTGTAGAATTTCTGAATTTCCATAATGTGCTCTTTGACATTCTAAAATAATTGAACCGCTTGTGTTGAACTTAATGACTGATATGACTTTTATATTTCCATGAACTTTTTTTTGGCTTATGAGATGATTCAGTTAATATAGAAGCTAATGTTCTGACTAAATTATTTTTAAGAGGGCAATAGTGATTGTTAAGTGAAAGTTTATTATTCTCATTCTTGTTTAGCCCGAATCGAGGTCGATTCGCTGGAAAATATTTGATCCATTTCTCCGTGTCTTTCGTCAGTACTGCAACACGACAGCCTGGGCGACATTCCATTCCCGCTACTTATCCGTGCATGGCTGGACCACCCTCGTCATCTGTATCTTCGGCTCAGTTGCGAGCATAATCAACATCGTGGTTCTGACGAGGGAAACTATGCTGTCCCCTACCAACTGCCTCCTGACTGGTTTGGCCGTGACTGATCTTCTTGTTATGGTGAGCCTAACTAAGGCATCTGCGATGGCTGAGCAACGGAGCATGCGTATGAACTGTTAGTGACAGAGATGCTTACTTCCGTCCTTGAAATTGGGCTGTTAATTCTTGCGGAGGGCTCCAATTATTTAGCAAAACAATACACAGCATTTAATTTACTAAATGAAAGTAAAATGAGACTTGTAGCATAAACATACGAATATACTACGAGTATATTAGCACACGGGTCTTTCAGTAGAGGAGTCAAGCGTATGGGTGTGTCTGTCTGTCTAAGGTTATCTGTGGCGTAACAGGCCCATTAAATCTTTTATCATAGCCCATTTTTCATTAAACTCGTTTCAAAACTTATTCAACAATATTCAAAATTTTCTATTTCGATTATGTCATTACATCAAAACAAAATAGTATTGGATAAACTATGTATCAAATCAATTGGCCTTATAATGGAAACAATCACTTTCTTTAAAAAATGATCAATTTCTAATTAATGGAAACAGATACTGTGATAAAAAACAGAAGAATATCCCAATATCTCCGATGTTGTTTTCCTACATTAAACAAATTTTTTACATGGTGGCAGGTTAAATTGAGAGCCTCATACCTCTCGGTGAGTTATAATGATGTCTAATTTTGGAACAATCGTAGTGGCAGGTTGGCAGGTTAAATTGAGAGTCTAATAACTCTTGAAGAGTTGCAATGCAGTCTAATTTGGGGCTGGAACGAAATATTCCCAATACTAACAAATAAGAATTTTATTATGCGGGAATTATTCCTCTAAGCGGAATACTGTACTTATGAGTAAATGCAGCAGTTCTTCCTACTAAGGCTTCTTCACTTAATATCAATCTTCCAAATAGTGAAAAAACTTGACAGCCGTAGAGTTTCAATCGTTAATTTACACATGACCGTTATTTTCCAAGGGGCGTATGTGTATATATAATTACATGGAAAATATTTCAGGTTCGTAATTTAAGGAGTAGAAGGGAACATTCATAGCCGTGTGGTTCATTGTCTTTTTTCCTCTTGCTTGAATGGGACGGCACACAATTTTAGCATTTCAGCAGCGCTGAATAAATTTAACTCTGCCTAGTAAAGGAGCCAGCAGTAATGCATTATGCATGTAAAAAGTCAAACGTACTCGCACGGGCCACCAAGCTCAGCAATGTTATCAGTGTTTCTGCTACATATTTTACTCGTGTGCTAACGTTGAATCCCAAACTATAGGAGCTATACGAACACAGCTGTCCCAAACAGAACGCCAACAGGGAAAGGTAAAATTTTATTCATAGAATTCGCGAAAAAACAAAAATTTCGTTTTTTTTTGGGACTTCATTTAGGGGGATCAAGAAACTTGGAATAAACCATACTGGTTGGCCTAAAAAAATCCAATCTAAGCAGTAATACTTCTTCGGACGACATGAATAATAGATTTAATGATGATTACTGGGCAAACCCCAAAACCATTAATCCATAGTTTTACAGTTTGATACGTATAATATTTGTTTATCATTACTTGTACTTATCAAAGGCCATAGTCGTCGTCATTTCGCCATTTTATGTGGCTAAAATTAACTATACAAGAGTTGGTTTAAATGTGAACAACTTCAATTTTATATTCTTATCCAGCTGCGAAAAAATATATAATTTATAAGTCAGACAACAGTCGAGGGCTAAATTTTGAATCAGTCCAACAAAAGACAAGTTTCATGCATTGCAATGAATAAACATGTGACTTTATGCAGGGTGTCCAGAGAAACCGAACCCCTGTAAGTCTTGAATAAATATTTATTTTTAAAGTAATAATTAAAAACTAAATACCACTGGGAAGAGCAAATTTAAGAAATTTTATAAATTTTAATTAGGATTTGAAAATAGCGTTTACGAGATGATTCCCATCCTACCAAATACATTCTTCACAACTTTGTTTCAAATTGGTCAAACATTTTGCAATGTGGCACGAACAATATTTGAAGAGAAATTAGCAATATCGGTCGTGCCACGTAGCAAAATGTTTGACCAGCATGAAACGGAGTTGTGAAGAATGTATCGCGTATTATGGGAATCATCTTATAAATATTATTTTCAAAACTTAATTAAAATTTGTACGATTTCCTAAATTTTCTCTTTCCAGTGCAATTTAGCTCTGTGAATTCTTGAATAAAATTTTATCTTTCCCTGTTGGCGTTCTGTTTATGACAGTTATGTTTGTATAGCTCCTATACATAGTTTGGGATTCAACGTTAGCACTCGAGTAAAATAGCAGAAATGTTGTGACCAGTATGAAACGAAGATATGAAGAATGTATTGCGCGGGATGGGAATGATCTTGTGAATGTTATTTTCAAAATTTAATCAGAACCTATAAAATTTCCCAAATTTTTTCTCTCCAATAGTACATAGTTTTTAATAATTACTTCAAAAATAAAATATTTATTTCGAATTTACAGGGATGCGGTCTTTTCTGAACACCCTGTAGCTCCACGTACACGACAAAAGTAAATTCGATCTTGAATTGTAATGCCCTCCAAATCATACGTCGCATTTCAGTATTTCTTTGGTTCTGCAACTTAATCGAATTCGGAGGGGAAAAATTGAAGACCTATTTGATTTTAACACAGAGAATTTCATAGTTGTCTGAACTCAGGATGAGTGATTCTGTGTCATTAAGTAATTCGGCGAGAACAATTAGAGCTACCACGGAGTCCTTTTCCTAAAACTCTTCCTCCTATCGTCGTGAGAATATTCTGTATAATTTGAACTAAACGCGGCTTGGGGCACCCAACCGTTCCATACTACATCCGTAAAACTCAGCTAGAAAAATGACTCTGTCCTTCCATCGCTCAGCGAAATTGATGAGTTCACGAAGGAAGAAGGGTCGTATAACGTTAGGATCAGAATGATTGAGTAGCTCTTCTTGATATGCGACTCGTAAAAGAGTGTTTTAATAAAACATGACACAAAAGGATTACGGAATAGTGAAAAAGAATAAATTGTTGTAAGCTGTAGAAGATTTATTCCATTTTGGCATCAATCGATTTATGTCAACTTAGCATGGAATATTCAGGGTATAAAAATCCTTACAAGGATTCAGCACCTAGCTTCGGCGTAATTCAGTATTACAGTAGTAATTTATAGGACGATATAACAACGATATAACTCCAAATCAGCAGCATTTTTTCGAATTTTGCCTCAGATGAGCCTGAAATGAATGAAAAACTACATTGTACTCTTAACGAAATGAAAATTAGCCGAGTTTGTCAAAGTCAACTGTTCAAAAATAATAACATTTTTACGGATGAGCAAGAATAATACTCCAAAAGATCTCGAAAAGATTTCATTTAAAAGCACATAAGAAGTTACAAAATATCTCATTTAAAAGTACCGTTGAAATTACTTTTCAGCGATAAATTCTACATTCAAAATGATCCATCAACTCTCGACAGTTTTGAAGGACGCTAATTTCAGACCTTACCTCACTCCCGTTGTACCTTACGTGAGTCAGCTAGCCAAAATGTGTTCAGGTTCTTTCATCGCAGGTTGACTGAGTAGGAACGTTTCAATTTTGCCTTAGTGTTTGTTTTTATATTTTAGAAATGTGCATTTTTACCATGTAAATTTTGTTGTGTAAATTACATTACGTATTTTACCGTTTCACACGACATTCACTGATGATGTAATTTGACGTAACCAGGTTGGTATGAGCGTCAATATATGATTTTTATAGCAACGATCGTGTTTCTCTTTATACTCAGGGTTAGATTCCCTACTAATAAACCATTTTCTGCGAATATTCAAGTCATAGATCAAAGATTAGCACATTTTGTCAAGCAGACATATTTTGCATGTTTTGAAGTTAGCCTCAGTGTATGGTACAGACCAGCCTTGGGCCCCACGCAAGGTGTGTACGCAATGTCGAGAGTTTTCGGATATGAACGGAATTAACAAGTGATCAGTTTTCATTTGGTTTAAACATGGTTACGCTAAGCAAAAGGATCAGAGCTCAGATTGTTGCTTTCAACCAGTAAAAATTTCAGGTTATAACAAGAGAAGTAACAGTTGGATAGAATATCGTGAACTACCATCAGCTAGACGCTTAGTGCCTGAGTCTACTAAAATACCAGTCCAAGTTTTTATTCAACTTCCTAATCTGAAAAGAACTCGGCTAGGGAAATGATGCATATTTTTAAATTGAAGATGATCCAGGTGGTAAGGGATTTGATCAAATGAGATGTAGTCATCGGCACGGGATTTAGGGCTATCAAAATTAATTTCAAAACTCTTATCATCGAATGTGAATGAGTCAAAACTACTTGAACCAGGAGCGATGGCATGAAAGATATCTTTAAATCAGTGGAAGTGTATTTTTGCTGTAATGCAACTTTGAAAATTGTTTTAACATTTCTGCCTTACTGGAGGGATAAGGAATTCCGATTTAAAACCCTATTGAATGGCGACTGTTTCTTGATAGCTCCAACTAATGCTCGAAGTGTCCTTCACAATTTCAACTTATTTCGAGCAGTCCCAACTGGGTATTCAGTTCGTCTTCGCGATAAGCATGGAACCCTAAAGAGAGTCATTAAACTGTTTCAGTGTGACATATATAATTGGATCATCTGTGTTAACCTCAAAATGTCATGTTACCTTCAAGGTCAGCTAAGCGAGTACACCAAGGAGCTCTGTTCTGTGTATGTGGGACAGTGGAGCTTGTGGGAAGCATTAGGTTGAGACGAATTCGCTTCCGTGGTCTGATATCAAACCTTAAGATCACAATATTCTACATTAGCCATTTGTTGACAGAGTGAACTAATATTCTAACCTCTGCGGAGTAAACTGAATCTCGTTTACCGATTGATTAAGTTACCAACTAATGGTGACTGTCTCAATGAAACCTTTCCTGGACTGTCCCTTAGACCAATCAAGGCCGGTGTGTTTGATGGTGTTCAAATTCGGCTCATTATAAATCAACGATTCATCAGTATGATCTCATGCATGAACTTGAGAAAAACGTTCGGTTATCCATCAGAGACGTCGTCAAGAAATTTTTGGCGAAACTCGAGCAAGAATTATACAGAATTTTCTAAAAAAAGAAGCTAGAAAGCTCTAGAATACAGCCTAGATCATAAAATGAGCTTCATAGTGGATTTTGTGCACAGAAATGTTATAAGCTTCTTAGAATATCTTGGGGCTGTCAGTGACGAGCTAAGTGAACGATTTCACCAAGATTTGAAGGTCGGTGCACCAGGGTAGGTGGGGCACGATAGCTGACAATTGTTGCAGCGTCAAGTGAGATAGTTGTCAGGTTGAACGTTTCAGAAACAGTCAAAAAAGTAATTTTTAATTTTAGTTATTTATGAGCAATTTTACGTACAATTAATAAATCTTCTGAAAGAATAAAATGATTTTAAATAAGCATGTCTACGGTGTAGGGTGTATATTTCCTATCATAGCTCATTTTTCATCAAGTTCGTTTCAACATTGATAGCATAAACAGGAGAACAAGGAAAGCCGCTAATTAGCTAATCATATTAATTGAGGAAGGTCATTAGGGTATTGAAAGATATACGTTCACTTTTTGACTATATAAAGGTCATTTTCGACACCCGTAATAAATTAAAAAATTATATAACAAAGGAAAATCTAATTGTAAAATTGAAATTGAAGCCAGTTTATTGACTTTTTGATTAACTTCTCGATATATTTTCTTTGCATTATTGTTTTTTGAAATTATTCCAGACGATGAAACTCACCTATAGTGGTCGAAACGATCATTAGTAGCAACTTTTATTCAATACTATAATAATTCTAGTCAATAAATTCTATTAGCTGATAGAATTTAGCTGATAGCGCCTCTCCATTCCCTGCCGTTGTAATGAAACTAAGCACCATTCAAACTGTAAAGATTGCTCGGAATTGACATAGTTTGGTACATCTGGTGGAAGTTTCCAAAATTTCATAATGAATATGAACGCAAGAAGAGTCGAATAAAAAACATATTCGGGACGTTCAGGATCCGTACCCAGCATCAGGTATAAGGAAAAAGCGAAAAATTCTGGAATGAGATATTCATCACGCAAACATATAAATTTCTTCCGCACGAAAATTTCGTATAAAAACAAACAAAAACACGAAAGACGGATGAAATGTAAGGACATGATTTAAGAACAGCTGGAGGATAAGAATTTGACTGATTGTTAAATTTAGAAGGTTTCAATTTAAAATGAACAACGGTTCTAAAATTCTAAGATCAACGGCGTTGGATGCGTACTTAATTCTTCCAAATTAACTAGACTCTGGTGTCATGTCGCACGGCTGCATGGTCCCACACAACTGAGTGTCGTGGATTGGTTAAGCGGGAACCAGCTTTGATGCTGCATGCTCAGCGGCGCTTGATCTACGTGTGGTCACGCCCACGTAGCCCGATGCGCTACGTTCACAACTGTACTTATACGAGGGTAATTCAAACACCACGCGGAATGCTCCTATGACTCTAGTGACCACAAGATAAAACATGCTCATACTTTCAGACTCCTTAAAATGTCTAAAAACTGTTTTAGGAGCCTATTATGTTCAAGTTTTGAGGAAATTGAGAGCAGAATTATTTAAAAAGCGTCTATGAAAGCTCCAACGTGGAATCCTCTTCCATCACGATAACGCTTCAGCGCATTCTTCACGCGTTACAAAAGTAGTTTGGAGAGAATTTCGAGGAATTGCTGCCACATCCACGTTATTGCTCAGACATAGCCTCATCTGATTTTTTGATTCCTAAAACTCAAAGGACAGTTGAAAGGCGTCCATTTTGATACCACCGATGAAGCAAAACACGCAGCAATACATATGGCTCATAAAGGGGTCTGCTGATTTCTTCAAAAATGGTGTAAAAGGATGGAAACACCGCCTGGAGAAGTGCATCGAACTTGACGGAGATCATGTTGAAAAATAGATCAATTGCATAAAAAAGTAATAACGAATTACACAATCCCGCGTATTTTTTGAATGCCCTAATATATCACAGATGATTCTACATCGGGAGAGACCTTGGCCTTACTGTTGAAAAAAGAACCTATACCAAATTTGTTCACCATCACTATAAAAAATTTAAAAGCAAAATAATATCTTCTAAGTAATTTCAGTAGTATCAATAAATCTGTTCATAGTTTCTCAGAATAAGTGCCAAAGTATGGAAGTGCAACGTATGTGCTAGCAGCATCGGACGTTGCACAACATGGAGCATTGGGAGTTATTTGTTGTATAAAAATTTACGCGGCTGATTTTCAATCATAAATGAGCCGTAGCCGTTTTGTTTTAATATTCCTTGAGAAACAATATTTCATGATGATAAAATTGATAATTGAACAAACCCTATAAGCAGGACACAGAAGGGATTGAATAATTAAACGTGCAATAATTAATGAAACTCGTACATAAACCGGAAAATTTATTCGTTCAGAATACAGATATTTTAAATATGTCACCTGTTTTAGAGCACTACAGTTTGGAAAGGATAATTTCTTGTTTTCTTTAGATTCCACAGAGAAAGTTACGTTAGGATATTTGTTATTCAAATAAACAAGAAACAACTGAGCGGGCAATTTTTAACGCATAAGCATAAAAGCATCATCAATGTAGCGTATCGACAAAATTAGCCGAAATTCTGGAGGGTAATGCTGAAATCACCTAGATTCAGGAAAGCACATAAAAATATTTTCAAAAATAGGCCCTAAAGGCGACCCCATACATGTAAAAAAAATTCTGTGCCGAAGAAATTTCCTTGTTTATATGAAGCATCTCTCAAGCCAGATTTTTTCACTTTTTCCTTTTAGGTGAAACTGAGTACAGATCCAAAATTTAACGAATATAATATCTTTTTAATCGATTCTTTTTTGTCTCATTTATTATTGAAATTAGCAGTTGTGTAGTATTCTCCTATATTTTATTCAAATGTAAAAGCCTTAAACATTCATGAAAATGAGCTAACATCTATTGAATACAGAATTACTTTAAAATACGAGGGCTGTCAGAAAGATATCACAACTCCTAAAATGAATCCACGGGAGAAATATTTTATCAGCTCATTCAATTGTCACAAAGTTTATGGGAGAAACATACTCGTAGGTTGCAGGAGTGTATGGATAATAACAAATCTTGTGAAGAAAAATATTTATTTTGCTTTAAAAAAAAACTTCTCAGTTCATTTGCGTGAGAATTTTCTGACTGCCCCTAGTATATATGAATGTCTAAAGTTTCGAACCAGTGATACCTCATGCATGAACTTGCAAACACTGCAATCTTTTATCCCGAGATGTTGTGTTAGATCAAATCATACTGATGTTCAACGTAAACAAAAAATGAAAACTATGCTAAGTCAAATTTCTACTTATCATTAGTATTGACTGTAAAATAAGTAGAAACATTTACACTCCATATCGTTTTAAGTAATTCAATGGTTCAAAGCAGAGATAGGAGTTGAAGTTACTCAATAACTTTTATGAATTTAATCACCAAGTTGTCTGTATTACGATTAAGAAGAAATACATACCTGGTGGGGCATTTAAAGGGAACCAAGTAAAAAACGAATACTTTGCAAATGAAACATTTTTTTGTGAACCACATATATATTGATACATAAACATTGCATAGTACAGCATGTGTTAAAATTTATTCAAATTCACCCCATTCTTTCCTACGGCAGCCTAAAATCTGCACAGTGAATCATAAGCTAGAGCGTGAATCACTTGCTGCGGAATTCCTTGCCTATGAGGCCTTCAGTTACTCGACATGGGGATGAACAAGTTCTCGCTTCAAGTATAAGGGTACTCAGAAAGGCCCTTGAAATATGATCCAAAGAATGAGGTGTTCACATCTCTTTGGAGCGCCACTTCGGGGAATGATTATGCCGGGCTTATGTGACATTCAAAGTATGGGCTACGTTGCCATCGAAGGCATTTTCTTCAAGGTTTAATAGTAATGTCTTCTTGCTCAATGAAGTGTTCAACGTCTTCCAAATAATTGATTCGGAAACTTTGAGGCACTTTCAAATATATCTGCTTAGACTATATCTGCTATATAGTCTAATGAAAATCACCTCCCTCTCTGATAATGAGCTATTTAATGACTGTTTTTACAATAGGTTTGGTTTTGATTAACAATAGAAGCAAACTTCATTTTAAGCTCCTCTTTTGAAGTTAGCCTTAGATTATTATAATTTTGGTACAAGCTTCTGAACAGATTTTAATCTAATAGAGAGAAGTCTGAAGAATATTTTGGGTGAGACATTATTTCCCGACCGAATTCTTCTAGGATATTGGTAGTCATTATTGTCGAATAGGATCTGGTAATGTTATAGTGCATAATCACTTATTCCCTATTAGTAAATGAAGGCCCTTTTTTCTACAAAGATTATCTTAAAATGTCTCATTTGTTCGCAATGCACTTCTGCTGTAACGGTTACATTTTCAGCAGAACTTTCATTAGTGCAAGCCATTTCGAGGCTGTAGGGTAAGCAATGCTTTTTTGTCCAACGATTGCCTTTACACTAAATTAACGTTATTATATGAGTATAGGATTCACTTTCACAAAATACAAAATGCGATCTCCAGTATCCAAGTCCAAATAAATTTTGCGTTTTTCTTGAGCAGATCAGTCTGCGGGACTGCAATTCGGGGGATCCTTCTATCAACTGCCTGTAAATAGTTTACGATGTCCTAAAATCGTCTACCTTCATTTTTGCTGGTAGGCGTAGGATATTCGCGAATGGTCAGTTCCTGTACTTACATCTACTTGAATTATTTCTTTCGACAAAGTATGCCTTAGGAATTTAAGTTCCACCTTGAGGAAGAAAGATTTGGATATATTGATTTTTAGTCCAAGGTTGCAAGCACGAAACAGTGTTTGTTCCAGATGTCTGAATCGACTGCTACCGTCTTTCGAAAATATAATGATATAGTCTAAAAAAAACGCTGACAGCCCTAACACAGAAAGCAAGCTCGACATGAGTTAATTGAAAATAGCTGGTGCATCAACGAGGCCATAACCAACGACGCTAAATTCGAAGTGACCACGGCACGTAGTGAACGCAGGTTTCTCAGATGCTTCCTTAGTTAAAGGCACTTGCCTATGAACACTTTTTAAATCAAAAGTAGAAAATGAATTAGCACCTCTCAAGCTTTGGATCAGTTCTGTAACATGAGAAATCGGAAAACAACGAGCCCGAGTGACTTTGATCAGTATTCGAAAATTAACTGCCGGTTTCATACTGCTATCTTTTTTTTAAATATAATTTGTGGGCTGTTGAACGAGGATCGCATTCGTGATACAACGCCTAGCTCAACACGTTGACTCCGAAGTTGGTCATATATGGTACACGCGATCATCTAACTTAATCCTAATGTAACCAACGCACTATCAAGTATAAATACAAATTTTCAAGTTTTCTTCAAATTTGTGTTCATCAATCGAATAAGGTAGTTCTGGTTAGAAAGAAAATTAATAGAGTAACCAAATTTGTGAAACCAAAATCCTTCATTTTTAAATTCACAATAGACAAATTTGTCGGCATGTAATTTTACCTGCGTGGAGAATCGGAGTCAACGTGTTAACCACAACATCGACAGTAATGCCTCAGGGTTCTTTATAATACTGAGGAGTACTGAGGGGAGTAAATTTCTTCATTCGGGCCATTAAGGGTATCATGTTTCATGACGTATGTCGTGCCAAAAGGTTCACCTTCTACCGAGATCGCTGACCGATTTCCCTTTAGAACGAGCATTAAGAGCTCAAAATTTTTCTTCGGCGCGTCGGTATAACCATCAGTACGCGTTAGCGATCGTTGGGCATTGCTGCACAAAAGTGAAAACAGTGTAGGTTTCGGATCTACATTCGCTACCTAACCGTCCTATGGACTGTCAGGGGAAAGAAAAGAGACTAATTTATTTTCGTCGATTTTCACAATAGTACTTAAACTGGTTCGGTCCTGCAGCGCAACCGCATTCCCGGTAGGACTGAAAAAGAACACAGGACGATGTCCATTTTTTGCCGTAACTGCTCCAGGTCCGATCAGGATATTATCATTCGACAGAAATTTTTCATGAGTATGATATTCCTCTTCCGACATTTTAATTCTGGGGACGTTAATTTCGCCTGCGCATCAAGTTCCAAATCTTGATCTAAATCCAAAATAACCCGTAGCACAGTTTCTTGATCCACAATCTCTAAATGTAAATCTCTGGAGGAGGTCGTTCCATTTCCGAAATCAATACACGCTGCTTGGCTTTGTATAAATCAGTCCCAATAAGAATATCCTAGGGAAATGCAGTACCATCACTTACTAACACTGCTTCAATTGCCCATAACGTTGTCAGGTGACCTAATTTCTAGGTTAGTAATCCCTTTGACATCCAAGAAATCGTCGGTCGCACTTTTTATTTTCAATTCACCGTTCCCAAATACCTTGTTACCTGCACTTCTCTTAATTAGGGATAAACTTGCTCCCGTATCGGCTGGTGTTTTCCTAGTAGTACCATTTACTAGTCGTTACACCATTGCGCTTTAGTTTCTCTCTCTCTGCCGATTGTATACCATTCTGACTTGAGTGTTTTCAGAACAAGCGGGCCTACTTTTTCTTTCTCAACTTCAACAGAAACAACGCATGAGATTCACACTGGTTTTACGGGCGTATTTTCGACTGATTCTCTGATCTCCTTGTTATGTTTAGTGATATCAGTAGTTAAGCTAACATAGGAGGAATGGAATTAGTACAGGAGACTTCGCCTAAAGCGGGCGAAGTGAATGGAATAAACACACAAATTGCACGCAGCGTTTGTATCATTTAGATTAGTAATATTTCTAACGAAAATCTTACAGTTATAATTAATGAACGACTCTTTTTCGATTTACAGCAGAACTATTGTGAGCTCGCTGGCGCTCGGGACCTAGCATAAATGCACGTGTGAAACAAACACAATGCTCCTTTCAACACAGCGCGACTTCTTTAATAACAGTCTCGTTTCGTTGAACTGTCTCGAACCAAATAAACTAACTTATAACATGCTGGATGTGTAAGGGCGAGTTTCCCAATTTTAAGAAACTCGCCCTTTGCTCGGGACTGCTTAGGAAATAAAGGTTGTGGGTATCTTCTAGAAGTTTCTGAAGCGCCTTGTTGCTTTCCTCGTCCACGTGAGGTTCCTCTGTAGAACGCATTTGCGTTGTATTGCGGATTGCTGGGATAATAACGCCGATAGTCGTCCTGATGATCCAGATAATTGCTGGTCCAGTACCATGAATATCACATTTGATGACGCCTCTGCCGTAGTTCCCATATGCGTATCTTGAGCTCGCTGCTCTGAGTTTTTGTACGCTGTTTGCACTACTTTTTTAGTTGGGTCCCGCCACTAATGAGAAAGCCATCTTCGCACTTCCATCTTCCTCTGCAGATGAACATCTTTCTACTGACGTAGCGCGGTGTCGATAATTGACGAGAACCAAGAGCTGAACATGTTGCTGCCCTTTTCAGTAGCTTCTGTTCACATGTCTTTTCTATGAATGCATGCGCTGGCAATAAAAAATACACCAATTCCTTCAGAAATTCAGTTGGGTGAAGTTCTTAGTCCTCCATACGGTTGCAGGGTCTATTTGTTTAAGCCACCACAGTAATGCTAACCGTCCTTGTGAAACTCGCGAGATTCCGTGCAAGGTATCCGTTTTCATTTGTCATTCTCACTTGATTCGCTGCTTCATGCCCACGAAGGACACAGTTTCTCCGTTTAGATACCGTTCACGGATAGCGATGCATAAGACAGTGTTAGTAGAGGATCAATTAAAAGTGCAACAATCACTAAACGTGTGTCGCCGTACTTTTTGTCCTTTTACTTTGTCACCGACCTCATCGTCGGTTATTCCTTCACATTAAAGAGTTCATTCAAGAATCGTAGCCACTGACATTCGTTTCCAGGGTACAGGATAAAAGCGGGGAATCACCTTTTTCAGGCCTTCCTTTGAAGAAAGGTATCTCCGCTGGTGACGGGATGCTCAGCATCAGATGTCTTGGGTTACGTGTTGACGCAGCATTCTCAGCAGGGAATTGCTTGTCTAACTTTGTAGCCGGAATTCTTGCTTTCGCTCGACTTCCAAACTCAACCGACTGATTGCCTTGTAGAACTCCGATTACACGTCTAGCACGCAGGTTACTTGCAGCGACGCTGCTGGACTATTCTCCTACAGTCGGAGAAAGCTCTTCTTGTAAGGACTATTCTGAGCATCCAGACATCTAATTTTCGTCCTCTTACTTCAGGCCTGCCTAACCGAATATTAGCTGCATCATATTTTATAACCTAACGGGATAACAATAAGGAGAAAGCCAGTGTCACGTCGTGGTTGTATGAGTTTGATCGACTGCTTACCTGAGGTTTAGGTTCGTTCTTCAAAGCTACGCGCAGGGATTATTTAACACGTTCCTTACGTATTAATACTTGCATCTAAGCAATTCCATAAAGGTCTTCGTACTTGAATTTGGCGATACCTACGCGTTTTGAAACGAGACATGTTTTTTTATTTTGTTCTCATTATTTGGATTAATAGCTAGATATTTTAATGGTTAAAATATGAGGTTTCTCAGTAAACGCAAATAAAAGAGCGAGTGCGCATAGGCAAACCATAACGCGACACTGGTTGATGGGTCACGGGTGGCCGCCCAATACGTAGGGAACAAGTTAAATACGTCTAGGGTACATTCGGGTAGGCGAAGGAAAAGGTTGTTAGGATTTCGTAAGGATTTATTTATAAGCACAGTGGTAGATTTGGTTCAACAATATAAACTCGGTCTGCTTGCGCTCAACATGCAACAGTGAGTTAAGTTGTAAGGGATGCATGTTTAGAATGCTAGAAACAATTCAAATCATATTTAGCAATGTCACAACTCGAATACTGCTTTACAATTTTCGTTGTTCTTAGCAGATAAAGACGACCGTGTGGAGTATTTTGTTTTTTTCATATGACGTACAGTCATGCATTGAATTACCGAAAGTGACAAATGGTACAACAAACAAACCACTCGGCTGAAAACTTGGAAATTGAGAGTTAAAAATTTTGCACTCCTTATTTCCTTCTCATTTGGCATGACTTTTTCAAATAGGCTTTAAAGGAATTTGCTCCTAATACAAATATTATTATTTTTTTCAGATAGAACACTCTACATAGTTACATACTATCGCCCGTTATTCTCGTAAATTAAATTCAGAGCGAGCAAAATTTCATTTCATGATGCTGAACAAGTTCACAGTTGAAAATAAGCTGAAGACCCACGGAGATCTACGAATTTGAAGTACCACACCCCTTTACCTCGCGCTTTCGAAATAATTAAAATTATATTCAGCTTTAACAAAGATGATCAAATTTGGATGCAATCAATACTAAAAAAATTAACGAAAGGAAATGTATAAACAGATTCATTCACAAAATGTCACCTAGTGAATAAATCGGCTCCAAAATTGAGTGACAACTTGTGTGTGCGTGTTGGGATTACGCTCATCATAGATATAATAGGATGATATCTGAATTCTTCGCTGTATACAGATATTTGGAATCAGCTCTGTTCTACTTGTGATCATAGTCGTCACGCAAACCAGTATTTGAAATAAATTATTAGTTTATCTAAGCCCAAAAATGACAACTACGAATTAAGGTCTTGAACATGTCAAGTGCTCAACAAAAGTTCACTCCGGTTGTGTGTCGGTCAAGTTGCAGTATAAAACACGTGTCGAAAAATACTGATTTAACGGGATGGTATTCTTCCGATGGTTATTTTTTGGTTTCAGCCAGAAGATTGAACTTTGAATGAGAAAAATATATCACCTATACGTTTTTACATCATTGTGAACGTATGACTTTCGGTGGTGAAAATTCGCTCGAAAAAAGGTGTATTTTTAAATAACACGTGTACGGCTCTTGATAATATTTAATTTGAAACTTTGAAATGTAATTGAAGCAAAAAGTGAAAAACCGGTCAAAATTAGTCACATTGTCATCTCTTAGTTGCATTAAAGAGATTCAACACTTATCCTCTTAATACATATCTAAAGAAGTAATCTCCTATTACAGCCCAAAAACAAATATTTTGTACGAGACTCGTCAAGCTACAGCTTCTCTCAAGCACACCCGAAGTGAACTTTTGCGAAGCACGTTACATGCGTGTTAAAGTAATTAAACACGTTGACTCCGAAGTGGGTCATATACGGTGCACGCGATCATCTAGCCTAACCTAAGGTAACCAAAGCACTATCATGTATACATACAAGTTTTCGAGCTTTTTACTAATTTATGTTCATCAATTGAATAAGCTAGATCTGATTAGAAAGAAAATTAATAGAGTAACCAAATTTGTGAAACCAAAATCCTTCATTTATAAATTCACAGTAGAGATATTTGTCGGCATGTAATTTTACCCGTGTAGAGAATCTGAGTCAACGTATTAATAGACTATAATTATAACTAAAATTTCATTCTTGAACCACCAATAAATGTTGAAAAGAGCATCAAAGCTCAAAATAGTTAAGCGGAAAAGTAGCTTAGTCATTTGCGAGTCACAGTTCCGTGTGGATAAAAGGAAAACTACACACGATGATGAATCACTAGACTCGCACTTATTTCAGGAAACTAGATATCATTTTATAACATATGATACAATTAAACTTTGTACTGATACGTTCCTACGTCACACGGCGGAACGCTGCTTAACACTGAGTCAGATGACGCGGTTGGACTCGTAATTTGCTACGGAGAACGAACGTTTGACAAAATAATTACTGCCGAGAAATGCGAGAGGCGACCAATCGGCTTGCGACTGCGGAATTTACGGCAGAGAACGACCGTGTGTGAGGAAGACTTGTCTGCCTAAATTCGACTGTAGACAATTAATACCGAGATCTTCCAGCGACCACTAGCAAATTTGTCGCCAATTGAGATAATTTTCACATAACTACCAGAATTCGTCAGAGAGCTACCATCGCTGCGAAGAACTGCTTGAAGCCTCCCGAGAAATTGTGCCAATTTTAGAGCAGAGGTAAATTAAGTTTGGCCGGTCAATTAGCTACAAATATTGTGTGTTACCGTTCATTTCGTCTAAGGGAACCATCGAATGACTTCATTCATCAATCATCTAATTTCTGGCATTCCGGTACTTTAACTCATCGAAGGTGAATGTATGTATTTTTATCACAAATACTTGTAAAAATTCTCGTCAAATTTGAGAGTACTTTGTTTTTATTTGAACGTTAGTGCTTATTTTTAATGATTGTTTGGAATATGAATTTAAGTAACAAATTTACCTAACATCATTTCAAAATTAATATCTTGTTAAATCATTTGCGAATTATTTCTTCAAAAATCTTCGTGCTGCCATCTACCCAATAATCTTCCCAATAATAAGAAAAGAAAGAAAGAAGAAAAGTGTGTCCGATACCAACATCCAACGAACTTTCTTACTTTTATATTTTATTCCTTCCATATACACTTGAAAATTCTCAATGAAATTTCAGTGTATTAAAACTTTAGGAATTGATAAAAATTAAATTTAAATTACTTCCCTATTTAGTTTCGAAGGGTATTACAAGGACTGGATTATTTGTGAATATATACAACTGCATATTATTTAGTGGTGAGTAAGCCAATTTTAGTGAATATTGATGAACATAGTCTGTAGCCTTATTTATAGGATTACTCTTTCAGGTTACCTTCGCCTCGATAATTGCCCAAATACCAGATATTTTGAGAACACTACCAGTCGGTTGTCTTTTTTTTTACAACCCAAACTACCATTTTGACCGCAATTTTCCACACACGAAAAATTTAATGTCGACAAGTTTCTCATTTGTCAATTCAAAAATAAATGATTTCGTTTCAACAATTTTGGCTATCTTATTAATTTTCCTTTGAATCTAAACAAGCATATACGAGTAATGAACACATATTTCATGAAAACTTAAACAGTTGAGTCCATATATTTTGCTGCATTGGCTAGGTTAGGTTAGGCTTAAGTTAGACGATGTCGTGAACTATTAACGGCGCACGTTACGGTGAAAGTGCTACTAATGAGTTCTGTAGGTAATCTACGTAGCCATAAAATGCCGAGTGGCTTTTTATTTCATCTCCATGAGAATTACAACCAAGTATGTTTAAATAAGGTAAATTTGACGACCATATGCTTGGTTTACACAGGCTTTGCTAATGTGAATCGTTACCTAGAACGGATCAAGGGAAAACATATGTGTTCTACTGTAGATTAGCACAAGCTTTGCTGTTATGAATAACTTTCTAGGTCGGATCAAGGTTTCCCTGTGTCTTAAGTTACAGGAACAGACTCCTGTTAGTCTAATGGGTCAATGACCCATCACTGCCCCGTCCGTGTCTGAACCTGTCGGTCAGAATTGATTACTTGGGGCGCAGTCCCGCTGAAAAACGCGGGAGCAAGACGATGAAGTCGAGTTCCTGATGGACGCCCATCTGGAAAACGACCGAGCACGGACGGGAGATTATATGTGCTAAGGCTTACAAGTGGAGAGGCCAGAGTTGAATGCCGCTTTCTGGCCTGGATAACTGTACAAAGTACACGTCTGGATATTAGACTGCTGAGAAGTGGTTGGCTATGGATCGAGGTGTGCTAGTAAATAAATCCTGAAGTGTACACTGCAGATGTAAATTTTCATATCTTGGAATGAAACCTTGTATAGGATATTAGATAAAATAGGATAAATCTTTTAAAACGAGATCAGCGCAGCGAATAAGTTGTAGACCCTTATTGTGGGAGGATATTTGCTTATGAAGCGTAGTCTTAATTTAAAATTCCTTTAATAGTAGTAGTAGCAGCAGTAGGAGTAGAAGTAGCGCTTCAGAAACTCAGACTATCTCGCACCGAAAGAGTAGGGACCATTTTGTATGGACTTAGGAGAACGGGGAATCTATGCACAGGGTGTGTTCCCACACAAGATCCCCTGCGCATAGAAACAGCAAGTTAAGAAGGAAGAGGAAGAAGAGGCAAATAAGAAATAGCGAAGAAGGGATGAAAACGGAAAGAAGCAAAATGGGCACGAAATATAGAAGTCCCGAAGGCCTATCTAAAGCTGAGGTAGCCTAGTAGTGCTCCCCTGGGGGCATTGTCCCCATAGTATAGGATAGGCAAACCTAACTAACCTACCCCTACTGCCTATTGTCTATCCTATGCCCCATGAGGGGTTTCCATTAAATACTGACTATCTTTAATGACCACGCGTTTCCTCATGGGATTCTTTATTTTAATTTTTTTACTGTACATAAAGTCCTGTCAAAAATTATGGATTTAAAAATAAAACCGTGAAATTTTAAAAATCCCAGCTCGATTTATCGGAAATTTTTATTGAATGTGAACATTTCTTGTACCTAAATGTTTAGAAAAATTTTCAGGTCGCCAAAAATGATTCAATAAAGGCTCCATCAAAAAAAATTGAATTAAACACTAGAAAAAACGGAACACAAATGATTTTCCTTATTCAGTATTGCGACCTTGGTTTTCAGTTAGTGCTACACATCTACGCCCACAGGATTTCTCCAAATACATACACCAATCATCTTTAACATTCGCGTCTTGTAATTTCAACATTTTTTCTATTGGATTCACGTCCGGACTTTGGCGAGACCAGTCACTGTACTCCATTCCTTATTCCTCCAAATAATTCATAACTATCTTTGCTTTACAGCAGGGTGCAGTATCTTACAAAAGTACAGAATTTTCAATTCCTGAATTCCCCTACGAAAGTATAACAATTTTGCCGATGCATTCTTGTACATAGAGGCTTTAACTTACAATTTAAGCGTACAAAAGGTGAACTTGAAATCACGCTAACACCATTACGCTGCCCCACCAAACTTGTCTTTTTCTGAGTAGATCTCTAACTTTCACCTATTTGCCTTCGTACACACGGTGTACTATCACTTCTAAATGCATTAAATTTAGATTCATTTCTGAAAAATACCTTGTTTCAGTCTTCTCTTATCCAGGAGATGTGTTAGTATGCAAATGCAAATTTGGCTGCGTGTTCTTTTTATTAATCATGGGCTTTTACTGTAAAATTTCAGAATTCAGATGATAATTTTAGACCAATTAATTTATTTGGCAATTTGTTCAGTCGTATTAGTGTTCTCCCGCAAACTTACTATTTCTGACTTTTTTGGAGCATATACTTTCCGAAGTGCTGCCGCAGTAGAAATTGGTGCAACAATTCCAAATGACTTTTTTCCTTTGGTATCTTAATCTCCCAATTATAAGAAAGTAGGATATTTTGAAAGTCTCATCATTGGTTTTATTACTGTCCCTTAATGTTGGGCTCATATGAATTACAAAGTTTCATATCACGCATGGTACTATTTCTGATGACTTGAAAATTTGCTACAAATTTAGGTCCAGTACTCGTAAGATTCATTGAAAATTTCAGAAAAATTCACCTAAGTTCATTTTAACTTTACTGTTTTAATATTTTTTCCTAAATTTTGGATAGGACTTCATGTTTAGGGAGAGGAAACCTGTAACCTTTTCATTGGTATTCACCGGGAGCCACTGGTGTTATTTTTAAACGTGCCTTCCGTGAATCTAGGCTTGGCTTTGGTACGAGAATACGAGGGGAACGAACCGAGCCTGCATTCCGGACAGCCTGAAGTATACACCAATACTTGACTTTTGACTTCTGAACGTCGGTGCTGTGTTGGTTTAACACTTTACTAAATAAACACTCAAGCCACTTCCACCCAATTTCAGGAACGGCTTTTGGCGAATATCTGTAATGAATTGCAGACATTGACATGAACACTCTGAACACATCTGTTTAAAGTTCTTTTCTTACGTCCATCGGCGATTTTAATAACCATTTCTTAAAATATTTTGAAACTGTTGAATGAAGGGTGATATTCGTATAGTATCTGAACGGTTGCAGTTTTTTCATTAAAATAAAATATCATCTCTAAGTCTTTTGATTTGTACTCGAATTTCGTGTTCGAGGAGTATTACAAAGTTTGGAAATTTGACCAGTTTTAAGTCACTGAATCCCTCGTCCATGGCAATGATAATTGCGTGCATCTTCATTTGTCAGATTAACTTGTCAGGCAACGATGTTTGCGAAGTATAAAAATATATTCATTAGCATGAGGACCACAATACTGTGCACATGCAAAACCGTATTATGACTTTCCGATGGATTGAACTAAAATCGATACTGTCTTCATTATTTTATCCAACCATGGCTTGAAAATCTATTCTTTGAGATCACATGCACCTTTGTAGGGAAACAGTTATCACAAATTATTTAAGAACTTCTCGTTCATAAAGGTAAACCACTTCTGAGATGGTGAATGTTGATCCACTTAGCCATTTTAGAGTAAATACAGCAAAGAAGCTCCGCGAACAAAATATTGTTCGCTAATTAGTTTTCAAGCTCCAGTGAATTGTTTTTCGACTTCCTTTAGAGGATGACAACTGCCCGGTGTATCAGGCTAGAATTGTCATTAATTGGCACGACAATAATCTAGGATATGTCAGGCATTTAGATTGGCCAGCTAAGTCCCCAGACATGAACCTAGTTGAAATTTGTTGACTACCTAGAACGGCAAGTTACACGTCGAGAAGATCGTCCACGGGATGTGCCCTGTGGTCCCATTACTAGATCATTTGATGCAAGAATGGTTTAAAATCGATGAGGTGCACATTAGCGTACTTGGAGACTCAATGTAGCACCAAATTGCCGCCATTATTCGTGGTTGCGGAAGTCTTACGCCATATTAGTACAAGGCGACAAATTTTTGTCAGGAGAGCTTACATGAACCACATAGAAGCGTCTTTTAATGCTTTGTCGTCATGAATACCCGCATCAATAAGTTGAAATATAAGTATACCGATTAAAATCATTTCCTATCTTTTGAATTAGAAACAGTGGTTTACACACTATTCCTAGCGCATACAGACATAATTAATAATTCTCCATAGAATATCAGTTTCCTATTCTCCGAAAGTCACCCAAGTATTTTTTCTGATAGCGTTCTTTGTTTTACTCACTCACACACTTTGTTTTCTTTGTACATGCTGTTTATGTCTCGTCGATCTTCCGTAACGTATTCGATAAATTGCTCAAAAAAGTTCTTTCTTACTATATGGTGTATGTGACTAATTGGACGTGTGAAACAAGCCAATGTTGTATAGCATCCATAGTACCTGGACACACGTGCTTACACAAGTATATTTTTGATGTATTGTGAAAATTACTAACTTTTGGAGGGGGTAACGAGTGCAGGTACTTGGTGATCAAATGGTGTTGGAAAAATTTCATTTAAATCGCTCTGTTTTGATCCTTAGTCGTCGTAGGATATTTTCCTATTAGATGCTGCGAATGTATTATTAATCGATGTTTCTACTCATCGGGAAATATGTAGCTCGTTTCCTTATATCAGCGAAACGACTCGTGAACTACTGCGATAGTTGTCACTACAGACCAGTTCCTAATTATAAATATAACGAGAAAGTTGAACGATAATAATAAGGTACGTGTGGAAGAAAACCGAGAGCATGAACCTACTGGTGTTAAGGTCTTCGTTTTGTCAAACACGTAAGCGCTCAGTCTGCCAAGGGTATACCCGGACCTGACTCGTTCGAACAGAGGAATTCTGTGTTACCGAGCTCCCTTCGTTCACAATTGGATGAGATTATACATATTCATTTTTTTTAGACGAACTTCCTATTTGGAAAATAAGGGTTAAACAATATCGATTCGACGGCCGGCTGGGAAAAACACGAGTTATAAATCCTAATTATAGATGAAACCATGGAAGTTGGAGAACAAATCTGATGCGTACAATAATTGGGTACGAACTATAAACAATACTAATCTTTCCAAGGTTGATGACGTTGTTCACATCGTGGATTTCTGGATACCAGGAACATGATTTTGCAGTCGGCAGTTGAGCTCGCACGTGCCAAATAACGCGCTCTCAGTAGTTCAGTATGGGCGCTTTACAACAAAACGTACCACAGACGGAACAGTGGTCCTCGAAGGCAGTAATTGGTCACTGAGATCCAAATGCTGAACGTGAGATTTAATGAAATATCGACGTGATACGACTAACGAGGACTGCATGTTACAAGTCGATACGCGTCAAATGACTGACATAGTGCGTCACCTCGTGAGCCTCGGGCACGGAAGAGGGCTGAAGTGTGCTATTGAGAAGACGGAGGTAGAATTCTGATTGACACTACAGGGCACAATCGGTTTGAGAGCGCTATATGGAGATTCCTCCCTCCAGAAATCTGGAGGGAGCGACCGTTGGTCACACAAAAGTATGCAGGTTAAAATAGCCCATCAAGTAACAGCCCTAAACAATAGACATTGTTTTATTTTATAGTCGGGGCGTAGAGTTATTCATAGCAAAGATCTTTATATTTCTAGAGCAATCTTCAATGTGAATTCCTTAGATATAAAGACAAGAACACAAATACATGGGGCTTAAAAATACGCTGTCTACACATATTTCACATAAAATCAACTAACTATTTTATTCAACAAAAGACCTTGGTTCCCCAGCTAATGTCCAGTGATTTCGAGACCATAACAGAGCCTCGTCGTAATGGTTCCCTTGGGCCTGTATCCCTCAATTAAATAGAAAGTTCCACGGGTTCGCGACGGTAATTTTTAGGTTTCGATTTTAAACCACGAAGAAATCATTTAGAAACACTGACACACAGTTCTTTTAAGTGCTCGAGTTCTTCTTAACCATTTACGGTTATTCACAACGTTTTTGGCATTTCGGGAGGGGAAGGTGTAGCAGGTTTTCAGAGGCAAGCTTTTTGACCGTTAAATTCGTGTGGGAATGAGTGCGCTTTTCTCTTCTATACGAAATTCCCTTTTCTTAATACGACAACCATGACACCCTTCAATAGAGCAGAGTCATTAATACCTTTTCTACACAAAATAATAATGCAACTCAGTTTACATAGTCCTCTCAACGTTCATTCTATCCCCCTTTAGTCTTCACTTCACGTTTGAACGAATCGGTAACCATACTACATGGCGCTCCTTTCGTTTTTGGAGAGAGACCCTCCCAGCATTGCATAAGTTTAACCGTAAAAGTACCTACATTTTGATGATTGAATGAACAGGCTTTACTCTCTAGAATATTCCCCACAGTGAAGTCCATGGGGTTTCAATCAGGTGAAGAAGGAAGCCGCAGCTTTTTGGACCGGAAACCACTCATGCTATTCCTTAACAACTTTGAACAAGGTTGGCAGTGTGAAGAGGTGGCTCCCTCCTGTTGAAGAATGTTAAACCAACAATTGTACGGCGTCCCGAATCATCACATCTCCATTCAATCTTCAATCAGTACCTCTTCAATTTGGTTGATAATGGTTGGTCGGTGATTACGATGCCGAAAGTCAAGGAAATACCCAAAGATATGCAATAGAAAGCAGATAGTTGAAAATCGGAATTAAGGATTACCCCATGGGTCAATTGTTGAATGTGTTATGGTTCCATTGTCTACTGTGCCATAGGGGCTTTAGTTTTGGAAGTGTCGAAAGACTAGGGCAGTCTTCTATCTGCCAAGAGTTGGAGCTCTTTGTAAGATCACTAACCACTCTCGACTCTATATGCTGCGTAAGGTGACGGATAAGCCCATGACAACCCGTAGATGTTTACAGGAAGAACGGAACTTACAAGAAGTTCACGTCAGTCGAACAACGGTTACCAGAAAATTGCATCAAAGCTGTCTACGTACTTAGGCTTCACTCCACGCAGAACTCTTCATCTTACAACGAAATATGAAGAAACTGTTAAATGTTTGCCAAAGACCATCTTGACAAAGGAATTGAGTTTTGTGAACTTGTTGTCTGGTCAGATCTAGGGAAATATAAAATTTTCCGCTGAAACGACCCTTGCCCTGTCTGTAGGAAATCAGGGACTGCCTATGATCCCAAGAACACCACGTCAACCGTTGACCACGGTGGTGGCGACATCATGTTGTTGGGGGGCGGGGAATGGGGGGGGGGGGTTATTGTCCATGGTGTAGGTGAACTCCACAGAGGAAATGGAAAGTTTCATGGATGGACAGACACTGGAGCAGAAGGTGCTCCCGAATGCAAGAAAATTCTGAAGCCGTGTAAGCGGATCTTTCAGCATGACAGTGGCACAAAGCAAACGGCGAATTTAGCAAAAAATGATTTGCAGATAAAAAATGAGTGGCATTGCGTGGCCACGTCAAACGCCTAACCTTAATCTTATTGATAATTTCCAGCGAATATTCAAAATTTCTGAGCACCCAAAGAACCTTGCTGATTTGAGGATCATCTGCATGGAAGTATAGCACAAGATGAGCTCCCATGAGAAAAAATAATTCACATGATACTATATAACACTGTAAGAGACCTCCTCGAACGAGCAAAATGGGATAATTTTACTTGACATTGAGTCCACAAGCATCCTAATGAACACCTGTCAGATTTTACATCAGCTGATCTCGTAGTACGGCCACATTACATGAATGATATTCTCTACGTCTAGTCCCACAAATTTCTATTGGGCTCGTGGCTGGGGACTTTGATGGCCAATCTAAAATGTCTGACGTATTCTGAGGGACTTTCATGCTAATTAATGACGGTTTTAGCCGATACATACCGCAGTTGTCATCCTCGAAAGGAGTTCGAAAACAATACACTGAAGCTAAAGAAACAGGAAGTGATTTATTTTTTGTCCTTGGATCTTACCACAAATGTAGAGTCAAAAGTTAGCCTCCAGTTAAAATAACTATCTCCCTGCTGTCATTGAAAACAGAGGTCATGCGGCTAAAGAATTTTTTTTTAGATTCATTCAAATACTTTTGTCACATACATGATTTGCATCGATTATTTCCTGGTGATATATCAATTTTGTTATATTCGGCCTAAATATTCTGGCAAATATATGTTCTCTGAGCCCCCAACCCGAGATCAAAATTTTTAAAACACCTCAAAAATAGTTGTGGAGAAACGTATGTCCTGGCACTGTAACTTTATTTGAAGCGTGTTCCCCATTAAAAATCAGGGACGTATCACCGGTGAATTAAGGACGATCGAGCGTGAACTAAGGGACGCATCGCCAAAATATCATCGGTGAATGTCCACATTTTGCCCGAAATTATCGGCCTGTATATGTCCGCGGGCATCCGCGTCGCTCGTCTATGCCACGTCCCTACTCGCCCCCGCCCGTCCTTGATCGTCCCTCTACATCTCAATTCGCTGGCGATTTCCTTGATTGAACCATGACTCGCCTCTGAATCACCCTTGAAATATATATACATATATAGAGGAAACTGTTGTACCTTGGACCTCATTTAACTCGAACCTTGTGCTGATTTCATCCCTCTGTGCAAGCTTATCTGTTTACTATTAGTTGTATTTGAAAGATCTACTAGTACCAGATCTCTGAAATAAAACTAAAAGTTACCTGAAAAAGTTAAACAGTAGTCTAAAATTAACACTAGCTACGAAGTACATAGGGCCCAGGATGTTCCCCTACATATGTATATATGAGGGGAGGTTCAGAGACAACTCTCGGCTGTGTGCGTCCGAGAGCGTTTATATTTTATGATGCACTGTTATCTTGACAAAGGAATAAATAATAAAGGCAGTAGTTAATACTCATTTTATTTCAGAATGAGACGCATCCTTTTCTAGTTAAAATCAAGGTTGGCGACTGCTTCCAGGTGCGGATTTAACAGCTGGAAGGGTAAGAACAACGGACCTCATGCCACTAAGCCCACCCCAGTCAGCTGAGCCTGCAAAAAATCAATTTCATACTTTTAACTTAAATAACATAAACATAGTAAATATTTCAGGCATTTTCTACCGCTAATTGATATTATTATTGTTTATTAGTTTTAAACTCCCCAAGCACATCGAATGCAACCTAGAGAGAGCGAGAAGAAAAGACCATTTAGTGTGGACTTGAGAAAACGCCGGACTTAGGCAAAGGTGGGTTCTCAACAAGATTCCCTGAATGCAGAAACAGTAAGTTGAAAAAGTGGGAATGAAAGATAAAGAATAAAAAGTAAAGAAGGTTTAAAAAATAAAAAAACAAAGTGGACATGAAAGGTAGAAGTCCCGAAGACTAAACTAGTCTTGAAGTAACCCTACAGTGCCTAACCTGGGGACACCAGTCCCCTATGCTTACGATAGACAAACACAACTAACCTAGTCTATTGCCTATCCTGCGCCTCATTGGTAAAATGAGTTACCATAAAACATATTTTATGAAACACCATATAACACACATAATATACGATGGACGATATACAGAACATTATGTACGACTTGCGAGGCGTGTTATATGATATTTCATTTGACATATGTTTAAAAGAGAATTGAGTATCACACTACACAATAGGATACAACAAAGAATAATATGACGTGCTGGAGTTCAATGTCGTCGACTGCAGTGCAGTGGTCTTACAGTGGCGTTAGTACTGCAATGATTGTGCAGTGGCAGTCGTCGTGCAGTGATGGCGTAGGATTCGGGATTGTAAGTTATGGAAACCTATCTCAATTATATTTCAATGACCTCTGCCAGGTAAGTAGTGCATTTGGTAACGGTTTTCGGCCGATCAGCAGGTCACGCGATGATCTAACGATACTCCGAGGAGAAATAAAACTCTTTTTCCATCAATATCGTAAACGAATTAATAGGGCATTTATTAGTCGGGCAAAAAGTACGGTCAACACACAAACGTGCAACAAGAGGACAGTAAGAATCCCATTAATTATTTACCAAATCGCATTGACCAGAGAGCGAACGAGCTTGAATAACTGATTCGTTTAAAGCTTAGTATTCAACTGATTTAACTCTGCTTCGACTTTCCCCGCCTCTCGCGTATTTGCAAACTGCAAAAACTCATCTACAGTAGCTGTTTGACCGACTCAAACAAGCTGCTCCAGGTGGGCTACCGTAGTATTGTAATAGAGATTAGCTATTTTATACCCAGCTCGCAGTAAGGCAAATTTCCTGCTTCCAGCTCATTTGCTTAACTCCTGATCTATAACAGGGTACCCAGCCTGACCCTTGAGATATGAAGACCAACCGATCCTGCCCGACTTCCCACGCATACGTTTGGGGTTGCTGTCGGCAACTCCAGCGTTCCATTTGCATTCACCAAATTTTTGGGATTTCCTTAGCTCACGTCGCTGTCTGCCCTCGGCGCTGCGCACTTAACTTTGCTTGAGAAGAGGAATACGATGCATACGCTTGAAATGTCCGCAGTGTCTCACACGCCCCTCGCATTCCGATGTACAAGCACAAACATAGCCTGCTACAAACCTGTCTACATATATACCATGAACACCTACTTTATACGGGATAGTGCAGTGACAACAGTAGGGCAGTGAACTGGTAGTGCGATCTCAGCAGCAGTGAAGTGAACTGGTAGTGCAATAGCAGTAGCAACGCAGTGAAGAGGTAGTGCAGTGCAGTGGCAATGCTAGCATAGTGGCGGTGTAAGTGCATTAACTGTGTAAACGCACTGGTAGACTTGGGGCAGGGACAGAGATAGTGCAGTGGCAGATCAGTAACAGTGACAAAGGAGTAACCCTAGTTGAGCAGTAGCAGAGGTGGGCGGTAACAGATGTAGAGCAATAACCGAGGTAGAGCAGTAACAGCTGTAGAGCAGTAAAATCTATACCGCAGTAACATCTATAGCGCAGCAACACACGGAAAGCAGCGACAGTGGTAGAACATCAACCGAGGTAGAACAGGGAAAACGAAGAAACAGCAACAGTTGTAAAGGTTCAACGATGGTAGAGCATTAACAGTGATATGGCATAAACAGTGGTAGAGCATCAACAGTCGTAGAGCATCAACAGTGGTAGAGCATCAACATTGGTAGAGCATCAACATTGGTAGAGCATCAACAGTGGTAGAGCAGTAACAGAAGTATAGCAGCAACAATGATAGAGCAGCAACAGTAGTAGAGCAGCATCAGTGGTAGAACGTCAATAGTGGTAGCGCATCAACAGTGGTTAAGGAGCTAAAATGGCAGAGCAGTAACAATGGCAGAGTAGCAATAGTTGTAGAGCAGCAACAGTTGTAGAACAGCAACAGTAGTTGAGTAACATTGGTAGAGCAGCGACAGTGGTTGAGTAGCCAGAAAGGTAGAAAAGCCAGAAAAGTAGAGCTATAAAAGTGTTAGAGTGGTAAAAGTGGTAGAACACTAACAGTGGTAGAGTAGTAACAATGGTACAGCAGTGCCATTGGTAATGAATTGAAAAAAAGTCCAGGGTTTTTGTAGCAGTTCAATGCGAGGACAGGGCAATAATAGTGCAGTGGTAGTGCAGTGCAGTGGCGGTACAGTGGTAGTGCAGTGTAGTGGTAGTGATGTGCTGGGGTTGTGAGGTGCTGGAGTAGTGAAGTGCTGGAGTAGTGAAGTGCTGGAGCAGTGAAGTGCTGGGGTAGTAAAGTGTTGGCCTAGTCAATTGCAGTGGTGGTGCAACAATGGCAGCGCAGTGACAATAGTAGAGCAATGCGATGGTAGTGCAGTAGAGAAGGTAGTGCAGTGCAGAGGTAGTGCATCGTGCAGTGCTGTGGTAGTACAAGACTAGGGCAATGTGGCAAAGAGCAAGGCAGTGTAGTGTAATATAGTGTAATGGAACGCATTAATATAGTGCAAGGCAGAGTAATATAGTGCAAGGTAGAGTAATATGAGTATAGTGCAAGTCAGAGTAATATAATGCTATGCTGAGCGATAAAGAGTACAAGATAGAGTAATATAGTGCAAGGCAGGATGATGTAGTGCAGGCAGAATAATGTAGAACAAGGCAAAGTAATGTGGTGCAAGGGAGAGAAATTCGGTGAAAGGGAGAGTAATAAAGTGCATTATAGTGTAGTGTTATGCGGTATACTTCACTTTAATGTAATGCTTGTAGTCTAATAATAGATGTAATTCTGAAAATAAAATAAAAATATTTACCAATCATACATTATTATACTTCACAATTCACTCACGCATAATAAATATGTATATAAATGATATAATAAACGAAATACACTAGAATCTATAAGATATAATGCCACGCGATAATGTTTACTATTACTACAGAATCTAATCGATGAAAATGAGCAGCAAATAACCAACTTGAAAAAGTTAATGCGATACAATATTCTATATATGTCATAATTCTTGATGTACATCATCTATAACATGTGATATAGCACATGTTCCATGGCATCCTAGAAAAATCACAAAATATAATGTGTTATAAGGATATTAAACAATACCTGTATAATTTATCGCATGACATCATATGTTAACCATCAAATACATTGAAAATTCAAAATATAGTATGTATAAGAAAACTAAAATAATCATGCAATATTTGAAGTGATTTGATACCTCACCTTTACCTTCGATACCTTTGAGATTTTTGGGATTTCACGCCCGGGCCACACTAGGGTGCCGCCGCTCTGTGTGTCTTCGCATTTCCGCGAGCTGTTGAATGAGTCCGTTTCCCTCTGTCGTTTGATGATAGTGAGGCAAGGCAGGCATATCAAGGATAGTTTGTAGAGAGTTAGCCAGCTTCGTCTTGAAGACTTCCAGGGAACCATTGAATTCTTCCAGATATTTTGTCAGTGAATTGAAGAGTCTGGGTCACATTATGGAGAACGACTGTTCATGTCTAGTCCGGACTCTGCTAGCCGCCCTCGCATTGAACGTGGGCACAACACATATCTTGCCGAAACGAACGTGCTGCTTCGTGCGCAGCCTTATGATTTTTTTAAATCATGTACCAATCCACGAATCGTTTTCCACGTGTAGAATATACGGCATCTCTCCCTTCTTCACTAGAGAGAATGCTGTTGGAGAAATTTCAGGCGTTCCCAGTAGTCCAACTCTTGGACCTCACGAATCTTCATCGTGAAACTTCGCTGTACACTTTCCAGCTTCACGATGTTTTCTCTGGTGCTTGGATTCCATAATCTCGTGTCCTGAAGACTCGCAAGATCCAATCAATTTGGCGCCGGCAGTTTTTGGACTGTTGGGTCGATATATTACCGGAATCGTCCGTTGTCTTCGACGATAACACCCAAATCTTTCAGGGAGCTATTTTCTCTATTTCCAGACCCCGTAATGTTATGAAAACGCTATGAATGTTTTATGTATATGGTAATGTTAATATAACATATTAAGTGCGCAGAATATTAGAATATACCATTGCAATTTAGTTACACTCAGATCGTTATTTGGCTCTACAAATTCACATTGATGTGGTTTATTTTGGTTACAGAGAAGTGGCCGAGCGGATCCTATGGTGAGGGTCAAGCAAGAAGTGCAAAGTTTGCTTGTTAAATCCTCACGCGGAGAGGAATGAGAGATGAAAGCCAATTTTCCGTGACACGGTATTTACGATTTTGACAATCGCGCTCATAAAATTTGTGCATATAAAAAAGAAAAGGACTGAGAAATTCTTTTACTCTGATAAAAACACAAAGTCTGTGCCCCTTACAACAAGACAAAAAATATCAAGTTATTTCTCGTATCCAATATCGGGCGAGCGAAGTTAATTTAATAAGCGAAGTGTCAAAGAAGTACACCTGATCATTACTGGCATTACTGTAATTCATTTTATTCGGTGTGAAAACTGCTGGCTGTGAACTAAATTAGACAGTTAAAACTTTTGAAACTTGATTGATGAAGTCATTGAAAAACCGAGAAGTTTTCAACGTGCATGTCCATTTTGCATCACGTGTGCAGCACTGCCCCGTTGTTGGTGAGTATAGCTTGACACGCATGAAATATGTTATTAGTAATATTACATTATTGGTAAGTAAAACTTAACGAGCATAGAACGCGTTCCTAGTAATAATATGCGGAAAGTTCTTCCAGCTAGGTGTACTGCCACCGCATTTAGCTATTCACCATAATTAGAAACAGTTGTTCGTATTTTCGAAGACTTTGAGTTGAAAATTTTCTATTATTAGAAAAAACTTTAAAAAAAGAGTTGAGTTGTAAAATCCTTTTAATAACCAAAATCAACACGAAAATTGTCCAGGGGCCATCCCTTAAGTAGGTAAGGAGTTTTCGAAGAAAATATTCTTCATAGAGAAATAATTAGAGTAATTACTCGCGACGCATAGCGTGCATCAGAATCTGATTTTTTCATTGGTAGTAACTGAAGACTTGGCTCATAGATTATAAAAATCTCAGTAAATTATTACAGCCTGGACCATCTGAGTGCTTGTGCCCCGCCTCCGAAGGCAGGACGCGGTAGCACCATCGAAGGGTTGTGAACTTATTTGCTCAGAGGCGTCCGTGATGAAATGACAGCGCTGCTTCACGTCGTGATCAGTGAAATAAGATGAATTTTTCATTCGTCTCGAAAAGTGAAATAGCGGGTATTACTCGAACAAAAATTTGATAATGAGTAAGAAAAGTTCTTTAAATTTTCTATTATGTTGCGAGCTAAAAATTTCATTTTCGTCTTAAGCACGATAATTTACAAAAAACCCTGGTTTCGAATCAATTTAATCAACTTTGGTCAGTATTTATGGATAATCAAACCCAGTGTCGTCATCACAGGACAAGCGATCAAATGCACATTTCAGCATTAAAAATGTGCAGTCAGTATTAAAAATGTGCGGTAGCATCTTTGCTTAAAGAGAATGTGACGTCATCAGCGACAATAAATGTTTAAAAAATGAAACAATTCTCGAGGATTAAAGACTTTTTCGAATTCACACAGTCGCTAATTTCACACAAATAACGGAACCATTGACTGGCCATAATTGTGGTTCGAAGATTGCATTTGTATTTCCAGATGCCGAAATATAAGAAACATTAGTAAGTACATGCCTCATTTGCTTGAATTTTGTTCAGTGAAGTGAAACACACGTAAAGTAATATTCCGCAGTCTCACTTACAAGCTTCTGTTCAGTAATTGATGTGAGCACTTCCGCCTGCTCACGGCGTGACGCTGAGGGCTCTTTACTACGTCTGGTGGGTGACGCTGTAGCACTCTACGGCACTCTAAGCGCTCTACGGCACTCTAAGCGCTCTACGGCACTCTAAGCGCTCTACGACACTCTAAGCATTCTGACGCCAGCGAAAGGTTAAAAACGGATGTGAGTCGAATATATCTCAATTTGAAAGCGCATCGTAGGCCAAAAGGACGACCATAATCCTAATTTATAGAAGCCTGATAAGATATGAATGTATTATGCCAGACAACAGGCTATCATGTCATGCATCACATCACGGTGCAGGCTATCATATCACGCACCCTCATATCATGGAACTGTTTCATCTTTTGAAAGTTATGCGTGTCTCTGTGCAATCATTTTCAGTTTTTAACTTTAATTTACTACCAGCCCTGTTGAAGTATTTTTATGTTAGACCTTGAATTATATAATTATCATTAAGTCATTAAAATTACGAAGTCATTCCTCCATTAGGTCTTTGCCAGCCACGAAAATCCAGAGCTTATCATCGGCCTGGCAATAATTTCACCAGCGAGCGCTGGAGGTGGCGGAGCAAGTGGTGAGCTGGAGATTATGTGGCGGTGCTGAGGTGCCCTCCAGCCTGTGGCTGGGTCCTGCACAGTCATACATGCCCCTCCAGCCTGTGGCTGTGTCCTGCACAGTCATACATCCCCTAGCGACTGGTATGTGAAGTCATCGCTATTGCAAGGATGCTCACATAAAAGGTTTATGAGTGAAAACTAAAAGTATTTTTTTAATACAGCAAAAAACTCTTCGCAAAGCCTGAGCAATTTACAGATATAAAAAACGTAAGTAGCTTTTACGAAGAAGCTTATCGAGGTTTTCTCTCAGTTCAGTTGAGAAGGATTTGCTTTAGACCGCCATTATCGCAATGGTACTGGCTAATTACCAAGTGATTATTTTAAGTGAAGAGGCGCGAGAGCGAGCACAGCAATGCCTGTGCGTCAGACTTACTGCTCACGCGGTCGCTGGTCTCAGAAATGGATGTAAAATGTGTGAGTAGAATTACAGAAGTTTTCTGTGGAATCTCTGTATATTTTCCTAACGCGTCAAAAATTCTGTTTGTAGGGGTTATCCTGTATTGTGTGTACCATGCTTTTGAGCTTAGGGCATTTTCTCGTAACTTTCCAAGATATGGAACACCTCATACCTCTCTAACTGATATAAAATAGGTGCCATGCACACCAGTAATTAATACTTTCTCAATTATACACTACTGTTGAAAGACGATAATATCATTTGAAACACGACTGGCTGGAACTATTTTTCAGTAAGTTTGAAAGAGGACAACTGAATATTTGGCTTCAAAAAAGAGCTGTGTCTCGATAGCTCTCGTGGGCGTCTTAGTGACCTGCCCTGCCGAATGAAGGCTAAATTCTACGTCGTGCTGGCGGGGGAAGGTCGATCTAAAATGTTAGGTTTGCCTTCACGCTGTGAAAAATGACACGATTTGTAATGTTGTCACTTAGCCAACAGTACTTTTCTCGCCCTGGGGCAAGCTACGTGTGACGTGCTCACATGCCTGCCACATATTATGTGTGACGTGCTCACATGCCTGCTACATATTATGTGTGACGTGCTCACATGCCTGCCACATATTATGTGTGACGTGCTAACGTGCCTGCCACATATTATGTGTGACGTGCTCACATACCTGCCACATATTATGTGTGACGTGCTCACATGCCTGCCACATATTGAGTGACTTTGAGTTCAACAAGCTAAAGATATTTTTAATCAATGAAATTTACCGTGACTTTTACGACGGTGAATTTGAGTTCATTAGGTTGAGGGCATTTTTATTTAATGATATTTTCTGTAACTTTCACCACTGTGACATTGAGTTCAATAAGCTGAAGACGTTATTATTTAATGAAACTCACTCTATAAGTTTCCTGTTGTTTCCCTGAATAAGTTTATCAATTAGTCCTCCTCAGGCGTAGTGTTAACCTTGTGTGCTGAATTTCTTCGGCCCATTGTAGTCAGACTAAACTGCTCTCGAAGCGACCGAATTCATTAACAATACACAAGTACGCATTGCCCTGGTGTTAATGAACGATGAGTTGGATTAGGATAGGCTCCCACGGTGGCTCTCCAAAGTCCTTGATTCAAACATTGTTGCTATACTGGAAGTATCACGTGGAAGTTAATTAGATAAAATAGCAAAAACATCCATTAAAGATTTCTAGCATGTTTTCCGTGTTGAAGCCAGAGAATATCCTTTCTTTCAGATCCCGGAAGAGTCGTTGAAAAACAACATTCTTGAATGCTTTTGTGAGCTCCTTTTGTTGCCCGATGTGGAAAGTGAGATTTGCGAAGCCTTCTGGAGCTCACAGTACTTCAGAAATACCGCGACGACCGTGCCTGCACAGCGCGCGCTCACTGAGGTGAGGCCAGCGCGTGAAATAATGCGCTTTACTGCTTCTCGATATGCGTCGTCTTTCCAATTCTTTGAAACGCCCCAAAACTGCACCATCGACTTGCAAAATGTAATGGCTAGCGAAAATTTGATGAGCGATTTAGAAACTTTGCTACCGCATCCCCTTGGAACTTACCACATGTGCTTTTAAAGCATCATGATTTGAGGGCGGGCTGTGGAATCGATGCAGAATTGGTGACCTGTCTCCCCCCGAGACTTACGGCGCGGCATGTTTGAAGGAGCTACGCTTGAGCTGCACAGACTGATGAGGGCAGGGATGTGTGTGAGGTGTGCGGGAGGTCAGCGACCAGAGCTGCTGTACATGGCAGCGCACACGCTCCAAATAGCCCACTGAATATCGCCAATTTACTATTGGTTCAATGTGCCGGATTCATGTAAAAACTCAATTAACAGTACGTGGACGGTCTCCATAACTTCATACGATTTCAGATTAACTTTCTTGTAATTGGTGCGCCTTCGTATATGCCGGTGGACGTCTCCATACGAGCCACAGGGCGTGTTCTGCTCCTGTGATGAGTGTGTTGTGATGAGTGTATTGTGATGAGTGTGTAGTGATGAGTGTGTTGTGATGAGTGTGTTGTGATGAGTGTGTTGTGATGAGTGTGAAAGCGGTAAATACACTCGATGGTTCCAGCGCGGTGTGTGCAGTGTTCTTGGCCCCTGTCGTCTTGAAGTTGGTGCTTTTCTGAAGGGCTCCAGTTTACGTACTTGACATACACCTTTTTTTTTAAGGGCACTGCGGATGCAAGCACTGCTGTTGCAGGTACTGCTGATACAGCTACTACTGTTGCAAATACTGCCGTGGCAAGTACTTCTGCTGTTGCAGGTACTACTGTTGCAGTTAATACTACTACAGGTACTTCTGTTCCATCTACTACTGTTGCAGGTATTGCCGTGGTAGGTACTGCTGTTGCGAGTACTTCTATCATAGGTACTAATGTTGCATATATTACTGTTGCAGGTAATTTGGTATCAAGTAATTTGGTTCTATTATAGGTACTGTAGCAACCATATTTGTTGCAGGTTACTATCGTTGCAAGTACTCTGTTGTGCATCAAATAAATTAATTCATGTTAATTAACACTTTCAATTTTCAGTTAGATAAATGTACAGTTACTTTGTATTGCTGTCCAGAATTTTGTTTTTATTTCCAATCGACCTCGAAGCATTTCCTCTTTTCCACCCATAGCAACTACGTCCTAAAAATATGCAGAAGCTCTTGGAATAGGTGTTTGATATTGCCAGCGTACGTGGCAATGGTCCTTTGAAGAGGTAAAAGAAACAAATCAAATGTAATGAATAACATATCTTCACATATAGGGATCTCGCTCTCGTTTGTAATCTACTGTATTTGACGGAAAACTGAGATAAATAACTGAACAACTGTTTTACAGTGCGGTTGAGTTCCCAGAAGCAATAATTGGCCCTGGATTGGCTCTCTCTTTTATATGTAATTTGATTAATCGCTGGAAAGTTTTCCAATGATTTTACGTAATCTCTGATGCTTAACTCAAATCCTTAGTGCCCCGAAAGTTTTCCTGCTCATGGGAACTCCCTCAGGAGGAATAATGCAGTTATAGGGAGAGATTTTTAAACTTCCTTGAATGCATTGCAAACCAGTGTAGACTGTCGAGTCCTCAGGACTGACTCAGCGAGGACTGGCGAGGACTGAGTGTTAGTGATGAACACCACACGTTTTGTACTTTGTACTCAGTGTACTTGGTGTCTTCTGAACTTGGTTGGCTATCCATTCGATGGACCTCGTTCGTTGTGCTCTCTGGACTCCAAACCTTACGCAGTTGGTGTATCCTAAGACCGCCACTCGCTCGACTTTACCGCAGCACGCACAGCTGTGACCTCCGTGCTGTGCGTGCTGCGCATCACGCTGTCCTTCATTTCAGATCTGAATTTCTTGTAATCTACCTTTAATTCATATTTAAAATTTTCAAGAGGTTCGATAACTCTCTACTTCGAACCTTTATCGAAGTTAGAGCAAAGTTGCTGCTACGTCACTGATATTTTACTTGGCTAGATCAATGAGCAGCATCACTTCGCTGTAGGATCTCTATTTAATCTGAGTTTAGCATTTATATTTCAGCTAATACGTCCTAAATGACAAAATCATTAATATTTTTTATTTCTCCACATGGAACCATTTTCTCTACACCTGGTTCGCAGAATCAGTCAGGACTTACTACTGACTTTCACACAAAATTTCTCCGAATTATTTGGTCACAAAAAGGTAGGGCCGATCTCTGATGTGAAATTTCTTAATGAAGCCCGGCCCCCTGAGCCTCTCACACGGCCGAGCGTGTGGCCTCTTGTGCGTGTGGCCTCTAGTGCGTGTGGCCTCTAGTGC
>VOMN01103427.1:0-27283 GCA_014899125.1 Orchestia grillus
CGGCCGCTACATTTCAAAGTAGCGCTGCCCACCTCTGCATTAAAATGAGCACCTCTAAAAATTTCAGCAGTCACCGAGAAGCGCCCGGAACGTAATGCAGAATAAAAAATGTAATCTAACACAATTCTGATAAACGAAATGACTAGAATTTTATTTTATTATCTTTATACATTTTTTAAAAAATTGCTCAGTTTTCACGTAAAAAATACGCACCTAAGAAAAGTCTTCCGGTTTCTGTTTTTTTCAAGCCTTCAGGATTAATTAAGAGCTAAATGAAAAACATCGAACTCTCCCCGTACGCTTTTGCATCATGGACAATAAGTTCGCAAACTATGATCTTCACTTTTTTACTCTACTCAACTAAATTCCATGAAATTGTACAAAAAAGGATTTAACGAAAAACAACTTTGCCATAAAACTGTCATAGAATATTCTTACAGAAAGTTTTTGCTCCGCAATTCATTCCATTACAAAAACTAAATATGTTTTCTCCTTCTCCATCTAATACCCTTACTCGATGACTGACTACTTATGAGTTTTACCTAAGCCAAAAACCTATAATCATTTGACCTGTTGTAACGAGACCAACTACCACGGTCAGAGAATTTTATACCTGGAACAAAAGACGTAGAAATGAACACTCTCACTCCAAAAGTTCAACGCAGTTCTGCTCACCATTAATTTGTGTTTGCCACACGGCGTCGGCCACACCCCACACCGCTGGGATGAGGAAGAACACATAGAGTTGGTCAGGTGAGGGCCGCCAGTGGAAGAGCACCCCCAAGAGGCATCCGTGCAGGACGAAGGCTAAGCAGAAGACTGGCACTCTGCCCAACCGCTTGACCACGTGGCTCCAGCACAAGGAACACAGCGCGTTGCAAACACCGAAGGCTATCATCGTGTAGCCAACCATGTGAACACCAAGGCCGCACGACACGTAAGCCTGTCAATTGGAGACGATGAAGATCAAAATAGCAGAATTTTAAAAATGAGTCTTCAAACTTACTCATCTGAATGTTACATTTTATTTTTTCCACGCGAAAAAAAAGGGATTCAATCAATTCATTAACTTGTTCGTGTTGGATAAGAACCCTAACTTTCGAGAAGTATGTACTTTAAACGCAAGTAACTATGTAAAGCCCGATTGCAATTGGGTCATCCGTAAAAACAATGAAAGAATTATTTCCTAATACCGTGCGGTAATACTCGTATTCTACAATTTTCTCCTCACGAATACGTACAAATATGCGTACAGCCAGAAGCTTTACGCATGAGCGATTTTTCTCTACAAATCAAATGATTCAGCTTTAAATAGCAAAATTTGGCAGAATTATAAGCACAACTGACATGCTTGTTTGTGCAACTTTTGAAGCAGTTCTGTAATGTAGTAAAAAAATTAGAGCAGCGTAATTGTTTGAGGATCGTACTGCGCTTTTGTGTCTTGCAAGTTTTTAGTTAAAATGAGTCGCCCTAAGTGCCTAAAACGACCAGGAAAAATTAAAGAAGGGGTCTATATTAACTGATAGTGAATTTGTGAGAGACATAGCAGCTACTTTGGACCATGATGTTTGTACTGTGAAAAAAAATCTCAGAAATCCTAAAGCCAAGGCAGAAAAGAAAGACTAGGGAAAATGTAGGATCCTGGCGAGACATGATTTGCCCAGAGTGATACGGGAAATACGCAGGAACTATCCCTCAACATGTATGAATGTCTTTGAGAATCTTGGACTAGGCCATGTACAGAAAACGACTCGAGGTCGAGTGCTGAGAAGTATGGCAAGACACGTTATGCCCGATATAAGACCTTTCTCTGAAGCTGATACATAAGGATTCTCGACTTGAATAGGCAAGAACATACATAAAATTGGATTTGAAACACCCACTCTTCCCTGATGAGACGCGTGCTACTCTCGGCAGACCTTGCAAGGGGAGCAAAGTTTGAGTTCCAGAAGGGGCTTCCCGCCCCAAACGTCTTCGTCGTCAACAAAGAGGAGGAGGCGTTATAATATGAGCAGGAATGGTCAACAATGAATCAGTGGGTCCCTTTAGAATCCCTGAAGGTGTAAAACTGACTGCAGCTGCCTACGTCAAATTTCTGAAACACATTTGTTACGTGGTTTCGAAGAAGGTCTCCTACTAACAAAAAAAAGTTTGTTTTTATGCATGACAATGTCCCGTCACATGCTGCAAAGGCTACTGTAGAATATTTGGAGACTCATGGGTTCAAAGATGAGCCACTGAGGAAATAGGTAGCGTATTCTTCTGACTTGAACCCTGTTGAGCACCTGTGGTCACTTTTTAACCAATGTGTCTACCAGTCGGGACGCTAATTTCTCACCAAGGATTACCTACGGAGTGAACTTAAATCTTGAGCTAAAGGTATTACCGCAAATGAAATTGAAAATTTGATTAAATCCATAGAGAGACGTCTTCTGGCTTATGTTGAAGCACGTAGAAAGTACATTAACCATTAATATGTTTCTCGTAAATTGTGTAAAAAAGATTGGTACTAAAATGTTTGTAATATTCATATTTTTTCCCAATATCTTTAGAAGAGCTTAAAATTTAGAAATCCTGCATTTTATAGACTTTTCATTTAAGGTGAAAAAAAATTGAGGCATGGTAAAAATTCCAAATTGAATGCATTTAAAAGTTTTCCTTGATTTAGACTGATCGATGTAAACTCTTACAAAACAGTTAAAACCTTAAATGGAAGCAATTTCGAGAATTTGGTAATGCCCAATATATTTTTTGACTTAATGGGTAAGAAAAAACGATCTTGCACAAAAGCTCGGTACAGGCTGTAGAAAACTTATAGTGTAGAGCAAATAATATAGACATATTCGTAAAGAATCCTAAAGCAGCCCTACAACCCTCGTGGCAGTCGAGAGAACGGGGAGAAAATTCTCTGCTCGCGTGCGCCTTGCGACTTCTATGAAAGTAAAGAACACGAGAAAGTTCGTTTGTCCCTTTGCCCTTCGTTTTTTCGATCTTGGGCCTATAGTTTGAAGAGTTACGCGGTAACCGCTTAACTATTACCACCGACCCTTTATCATTACAGCTAAGTTAGGTTAGGTTAGGGCATTTCCAAAGGTACAGGCAGCTTTTCGGCTAGCTTGAAATAAACGAAAGACCCCGGAATGCTCACAACGGTATAGTCGGCGGTCAGAAAAGCTTGTTCGACCCCGGACCAGAATGTGAGGGGAATGATGAGCAGCTGGTAAGGGTGGGTGAGGTGGCGGAAGGTGGCACCCAGCTGCTGCAGTACGTTGCGACCTGTGGACGACCGCACCAACGTGCTTTCGTCGCAGTATCTGAGTGCATGAGCACAAGTTATGTTAAACTTTAGATAAACATTCAGGAGTTTCATAAAAGGTGAACATTTTTATAGGTACGAGTACGCCACTGACTCGTTGTGTCGCTGTTGAAAAGTTATACTAACAGGTCGTCGCTTTCCATAGCCGTTTGGAAAAAAGCTTAGAGAAAAAGTATGTAGAAGAAATTTCATAATCCATTCGAAAGCTTGGCAGTGATTCCCGTAGATTACATTATGCAAATGCCATGTCAAGACTAGAAGCAAAAATATTAGATTCTTATTAGATAATACAGATTGTCAATTAAAATCATGAGCATCTAATAAAATTGTAACGCTTCTTGTGCGTTAGTTTTTTCCTTTCCAAGTTCTGCATTTTAATTTTGTTCCCTACGCTCAATAATTTTTACGGGAGTAACGGACTTAATGAGAAAATAATCTTTTCACGAAAAACATATCTGATGTGTGCCTAATGCGTACATACTGATTAGCATGATAAGTAATGGCAACATACATAGTCTCAATTATTTCCTAGAAAGTATTCAATTTAGAAGCATTCAACAGTACGTATTTTTGCAGACATTTTATCGGAAGCAATCCGCACATGGTAGGCCGAGTCCGAGCGTATGGTGCTTTTTCTTCCAGTAATTAAATGTAATCAAAATGTGCATCAAAATAAAACCACTATGGTTTTTTTTCGGACGACCGCAGGTAAAAGCAAGTGCTGACAGTGATGACATGTCAGCGGAAATAAAAATGAAAAACTGAAACTGGAATCCGAGAGGTCACCTGAACTACTCGCAGAACTCTGTGCGAGTGTGGATAAATCCGAACTATTTTAAATTATAGTTTTCCTATCTTCCAGGTAGTATCTATGACTGAAGTATTTGTCAGACATGACCTCGAAATAAAGTCCTACTGCAGAAGACATCGAAATATCCATACTACGCGGACGAAAGAAGCTCAATGTTTTAGAACCGTTTGAGAGGACGTGAGAGAGTTGTTTGCTTCTTCTTGGATGAGAAGAAATTTGTTGTCGAAGAGGTCACAAAATGCAAAAACTCAAGAATAATTCTTTTGGCCCATTAGTTGTAGTTGTAGTAGTAGTGAAAGCAGCGCTTCAGAAACACAGTCTATTTCGCACCGAAAGAGTAGGGACCATTTAGTATAGACTTTGGTGAACGGGGATTCTATGCACAGGGTGTGTTCCTACACAAGATCCCATGCACATAAGAAACAGCAAGTTAAGAAGGAAGAGCAAGAAAAGACAAATAAGAAATAGCGAAGAAGGAATGAAAACGGAAGGAAGCAAAGTGGGCCCGAAAGACAGAAGTCCCGAAGGCCTATCTAAAGCTGAGGTACCCTAGCAGTACTCCCCTGGGGGCGCTAGTCCCTTTGGCCCATTAAATGTCCCCCTGTCATGAAGGGTAAAAATCCAGAAAGGTTCTGGAAACCGTCACGTCACCTATGTTGCACTGGATTTAAAAGAACTACCATCCAAAACAAGTTATATTCGTTCTAGACTCAGCGCCCGCTCTTGAGGCCAACAATGTCGAGAACCTCCTCATTGAGAAATTACAACTGTTCACTAACTCACTAGGTTTGAAACCTTGCGATCATTGGATGTAAAAGAAATAGAGGACGTGCTTAAAAATCAGCCTCACATTACTGTTCGATTCTTGTGTTCCGTGTAAAAATGTTTCGTTTGCCACTTTCTGGAAGGTGTGAAATTTTGTACCTCTTTTTCTCCCCAACACCCTGCACAGTGCTCCTTAGAAGAAAAACCTTCTAATTTTTTAGATGAAGAAGGAAATTATGAAAAATGGAAGTCATAGGAAAAAGCTTATTATTGAGTCGAAGAAGCAATTATCGAAAACTATTATTTACTAGAGCGTATTCAATTGAAGCGTTTTAATTTTTATTTTATTTTTTTGTTTCAAGACTCATAAAATTACTCTGACAGTTTTTGTAGCCGAATGAAATAATTATAATTCGATCAAATTTCATAAAAAGTAATACGTAATGCAAATAATTCGCTAGAGGATCTCGGTATAGAAGCGCATTAAATTAGTACTGCAAGATTCAGTCCCAGTATGAAACACGAATGAGCAAAAATACGAGTATTAAAATCTTACCGACTCAGAGGATTTACTAAAGCCACGACGAATGCTGAAGATGCGAGAGTAAATCCCAGGTAAATTCCTGCCATTGTGTAGCGTTGAGAGTCGCTAATGTTTTTAATTATGGATTTATTTCCACTATAATCCTGACAGAACGCTGCTCCACAGAACGCTAGAGCAGGGTCTTCGGGGAGCACGGACTCGTGGTCTCCTTGCAAGACTGGGGGGATACAACAAATTGTTTTTCATTCGTTATCCTCAACGCACGCATAACATACTAGCAAGCCTAAGAGTTCTATCTCATTCTTTTAACAACGCAAACATGTAAGAAACAGTCTCTTGTACTAACAAATTCATCGGAAAGTTCAATTTCAAAAACCAAACTTTGATCTAATTACAAACGAAAAAGAAAATGTGATGGTCTTTTACGCATTCGATCGGATGAATTCACGATCCTAATCTTTAAATCGCTTGATACAGACCTGTAGATGAAATGAGGTTGCCTGAAACCTGCGCCGTTTGGAAGATCATGAAGAATATTCCGAAGAATTTTGACACGATGACTTCTGTCACTTCTCCACTGAGTTTCGCGTGTTGTTGGGCGGCCTGCACAGTGAATATTTTTTAATGTACTTTCGTGAGAGCCATATAACATTTTAGTACAAATGAATACGATTAATCGTATTAAATCGTATTACGTCAACTAGAGCCTATGCGAGAATCAAGATGGGGCCATCAAAAGACTAAGACTCGCTAGCCATATGTTCCCGACACCTGAACTACATGGATGTAAGATGGTACCTGTCTCCGCCACCATGCAGGTACAATATCGGATAAATCCAAGCATATACCATATTCGAACTTAGTTTCGTCAACATGCGTTCCTCATAATAACGGAATTTCAAGACATGCCTTTATTAGGTACGAATATCGAGTGCCCATTTTTAGGTGTAAATGCCATTAAAAAGATTTGGGTGTGAAATGTATAGTGGAAAAGCAAAGCAAGACATTATTTACGTCATTTTTCATCAGCGTTTCAGTGGTATTCTGGATGTAAAAATTGATTTAATAATAGTTTTTTCTCGTTCATTGGCGCAACCGAAGAAAGAACACCATATGTACACTGGATAAAAGTTAATGAGTTCCGTGCGACACTAAGAAAATTGATTTAATTGAATTGATTTCAAACTATATTAATGATGTTAATTAACATTACACTGAATTACCCGAAGCTTTCATCAAACGTTGTGATGATGGTACGTAGGCAGAAACACCCCCAACCTACAAGCTCACGAAATGAGCAAATTCACGACTCTGAGATGAAAATACGAACACACACGACTGGGTTCAAGCAAAAAAGAAAGGATCCTATCACCCAGTCGCTCAACCTGTACTCAGAAATTTAGCGAGTTCATGCACAAAAAACGATCACCTACAACAATGATTGACTAAATCACTCTAAGAAGCTATGTATGCAGAAGCGACTGGATCTTCCCACATGTCAGGTTTAAGAGTATGGCACGTTGATCCTATACTAAAAATTGGCGAAATTAATTTCACATAGATTGCTGAGAAGCAGAACAGTCACGCGGTTGTAATGTCTACTTTAGAACATTACTGCCGAGATCTGCAAGTAGTCTCTAGACGATTTCCCATCTCTAGAAATAACCCGCGCCAAACTATCAGAATGCGCCATAAAACTGCAATCGCTCCGAAAAACTGCCTAAGGCCTACCATACAACGGCGTTTAATTTCTAGCAGGATCAGACAAGGCATTCACCATCGTTGTCTATTTGGTAGTCTGTCCTCGCACTATCCTAATTCATGCCACAAAACTAACTTCTTGGTCGATTTTTCGTTTATCTATCAGAACAAGAAAATGTTGTGTTATAGTTTCTAGGAAAGCCTACTCGTTAATTTTTAATTTTCTCTGAAGTTCCTACAAAGTATAGTTTACTATTACAATTTCATTTTCATTGCTGTACTTGAATCATTAGATCTCTTGTCATAACACATGATACGTGCGTATCACGGGAAGAACTTTAATAAAAGAAGTACTCTCTCTTCGTTTGCATACATTCATGTTACTTAATTTATCAGAAGTAGATAAGGTGAACCACAACATCATCACTGGGATTCATCTCATGAGCGCCTTCAGTGATGTAGTTTAAAGACTCTTCTCCAAATCTGTGCTATTTTACGTTACCTTCAATTTTTCCACGCTCACTCTTTCACGAGCAAACATGGTTCGATACCGTACTTGGAGAATGCATTCTCAAATTTTATATAACCATGACACGTTTCAACTATGTACTAACAAGCGTAAGATAGGTGCATTTGGCAGACCAGAGAGGGGCGGCAGCAAACCCCAACACGACGGCGGACGGTATGAGGGTGTAGGCCGTTGGGTAGAACTGGGCTGCCGTGTACAAAGAGTAGCCCAACATGGAGACGGCAATGGTGGTCCTCTCGCCCAGTTTTTTGATCATCCACGTGGGAATGAAGGCCGATGACAGGATGAGGGCGGCGTAGACCATCGATTGACTGATGGTGCCGTATGTCCTAAAAAGATGTGATGATTTTGCAGTCGCTAAAACTTGAAACGATGTAAGATAAACACTGTAGCCAAACAAATTCTTTAGGTTAGAGTAATTCCTGGTTTTACGTACGTTTATATCAAAGAGAATATGTAAAACACGAACTTCACTAACAGTCATTTCAAATTTGTTGAAAAAAGAACTCTGAGATGATGCAATTTGGAACAACAGCAGAAATATTAGGAAATGTCATCGTGTGCATCGAGGTATGAATTTTTTGGTGTAAAATAATTTTTAATCAAGACTTTACTACGACTGGTAGGCAAAAGTATGGTTCTGGCCACGCTATTGACCGAGTCTGTTCGGATCCGTAAAAAATCACAGAATGTAACCAGATTGGGAGAAAATTGGGTACCTGAATCCCGTTACCAAGAACTACTAAAGTCCTTGTTAATTCCAAATGCCGAGTGATTTTGATACTAAACTCAGCAGTAAACTCAAATACACACAATGATACAATTTAGCTGAAATTTCCACTAAAAGTCAAAGGCTTGTTTAATAACGCTACGTAACATTATTTCTGCACCTGGTAAGTGAATATTGTTTCCTGACTCCATTTATTGCAAAACCATAGGAGCTACCCAATATTCTTACGGAACTTTATTTTCGCATTTTACTTGTATTATATTAATATAGAAATGATACTAAAGGGAAGAAAATTTAAAAACCCATTGATCTGACAGCATAATCAAAGTTCTAGCATTATTATTTTGCGTATTTTTTAGTTACAAAAAATATGGAATTTCAAACTGCGTGTCACGCTTTATTGCAAGTTCGATTTTTCAAAGTGCTATCAATATAATATACAGCTTCGAAATGAGCTTTAATTCAAAGAAAGCTCCCATTAAGGGTAATATTGCTATAAATTTTAAGGCGATTGATGCATTATTTACAAAGTAATATCAATTAAAGTTTTATTCTTCGTTTCCTAACGTGTCACGGCTTACTGCAGGTGCTGAAAACCTCGTCTGTAAGTTCATAAAATAAAAACACTACAGATTCCTCGTAAAAATTTATAATGTATTTGGGGAAACATAAAAAAAACAATATAGGTGAAATTCATGATGGTAAAGTGTACCAACGCAACAGTGACTGCATAATTTGTTAATGTAATTCCCTTGCTTAGATATTCCATCAAATAGTCTTGTCAATGAAATTTGTCAATCGACTATTTTGATCAGCTGCTGTGGACCCAAGGGCATTTTTTATTTTCTCCCACGGGTTCTCCTTCGATGTATACTGGCCACTTCCCTGGTCACCCATTCGTTTCAAGATGGACCAGAGTTGTTCGATGTTGTTTAGGTCGGGTGAAACAGGAGGCCAAGTCATTTGATGTCCTCTTATCATGGCCTAAATTTTCAGGAATAAAATGGTAGCCTCCGCTGAATGCGGTGTTACTTTATCATGCATAAAGATGAACTGACGTTTGCGTGCAATTGGAAGGTCGTCTAACCATGTATGGCAAGTGTTCATTCAGAAACCAGTGTAGGTTTTGCTAGTGATCTTAACATCTTCTGGAACTCAGAATAGTCCTACTAGTTCGTTACCTATGATCCCTGCCCAAAACATCATCCCCCCACCATCTTGTTGACGCCGGAAGCGACTGGATCGAGAGGCTCCATGATGTATCCACGCTTTGGTCCATCCATCAGGACCATCTCACGTAGCTCGGTCCTCATCCGTAAAATAGATATTCCGAAAATTTGTTTTCATGGACAGTATAGCCCAGACCCCAGACGATGCGTTAAGCTTCTTTTTGTGGTACATGTTTTAGGAAGGGTGTGGCGATGGGATTCGTACTTTTCCGGCTTTTTGAAAACACTGTACCGGGTGCTCTGGAACAGGTCCTAGCCAAGTATCGTCAAATAATTCAACACTGTTCGCTCGGGGATGACTCTTTACATCCTACTTAATTTCCGCCGCATGTCCCTCTGATTTATGTTTCTTCACTTTTCTTTGTCTTTCCTATCCGTGGTGTTGGGGTTCCCACTTCTCTGGCTACCTCCTCTACAGGGACACCATTTGCAAGGCCTTGGACAATTTACGCCTCTTCTTCAGTTGTCGAACGTCATTTTCTCAAGATATCATCACGCATGCAATAAAGCAGCATGAGAAACTAGAAAATTAACCGTAACACATCAATTGATATAACTTCGTATGTGCTACTTCAATCGTCTTGTAAATTTATAGAAATTTCACCTTAAGTAGAAGCCTTTGTATTGAAGGTCACTTTTCGATTCTGTAGCTTATACTGAAAATGTTTTGAAAAACCGAAATTACCATAAATCGTGACACGCAATAGTTTAGTTTTAATCCAAGAACAAGGCATGAGTTACACAAGTTTTAATCCTCCGCCATATCGCGTTATCAGAGATGTCCTAGTTTGAGAGAAGTTGGACTCGTGCAAATACCAAATTAGCCATCATACGTACGTCAAGCTGGTTGTTTAATACGACATGAAAACTAACACTGCTACGATTAGCACTACCGGTAGTTTACCGACAAAATTTTCAACAATACTTTTCCCATTAGGACACAGGTAACACGTTATGAAAAGAAAACATGGGAAGTATTAATGATTATGAGTATTAATGATTATGAGTATAAATTATAAATAACAGAATAATTATGAGTAAGCAATTAACAAACAAAAAAGTTTAGGGGCTGAAATTTTAACTTGATACAAAATTACATTGTCCTTTGTCCTCTCCAATGCGGTATTTTATGTTTTAGATTAACAAGAATAAACTTTAAGCTACCAAAAAAAAATCCCTAAAAAATCATTTATTTTGTGTGAGCCAAATATCTTGAATATATATCTATCAATTCACAGATCATTAGTACAGGCACTTGAAATATGTACATACCTTACACTGGGTAAATGACCTCGGAGCACGCCACTCAAGCTAGGTCATCGTTAAGACATTATTTTTAGAAGCCCGGTGCATAAATTTGAATAAAATCAAATGTTCAAACCCTTGACACACTTTTAAGAACTGGAAAATGCTTTACGTACATTTTATTATTCCGGCAACATGTTCATGAGCGGTTCTGAGAGCAATAGTTACTGCCAAATATTTACCATTTTATTTTTTCACGATGTGCTGTGCCATGAATGCGTCGCCTCTACCTATAGGGCCAAGATGACTTTGAGAACACCACGTTTGCTTAAAAAAAATGTCTGATATAAAATCAGTACTCGTACACATATCGATTTGCATTTTTACAGCACCGCTTGCAAAAATAGATATCCACATAATAATTTTTCTTAAACATCCATGCATCGTAACATGCATTTGAGCAGGTCTCGTGAATGTTCTTGCGTATCACTCACGTATTAATGGACGACTGAAGATTGGACATGGACTGGTAGCTTGTAAACAACAAAAAGAATCCGAAAGACACGCAGCACACGTCTTTTAAAATCCATCTTGTCTCCATGCCCACGCCCTCCGTTGCGTGAGGCTGCAGTTTGGTTTGCCCACGAGAGAAACCTGTGGTCCAAAACATTGTTAATGTTAACGTCGGTTCTAGCAGCTATAGCGGCCTAACTAAATATAAAGTCATATCGCAGTGTATTTCATAACAAACCTTATTTCTACGCACTCTTCCGCCGATTGAATGAGTTAACTTAAACATGATGAAATAAGAGTGTGTGCATGCAGTACGTCTGATCTTGCGCTTGCTAATATCAATTTTGAATCGAAAGGACAGAGACCTCGGGACGAACCGCTTTTCTAATGCTAAGAGAAAATTGAAAATCCTAAATTGATTCAAAATTTTACAAAACTGGTTTACTTCTGCACAAGTTTTATTGCTGATTGCATACGTACTTCAAAAATACTTGATTTGATATGATTAATCGCTCGTTATATTTTGCGCACCAAATTTCTGGTTGCTCTCAACTCAACATTTTGATGAACCTAATTTATAACTGTTCTTAAAACTGCTGTGAAAATGAAGAATAGATACTGTAAACGCCAGAAAATCTACACTTATTTAATAATTTTTCCCAAACATTTATAAGACGTTTTCATTTCGCAGATAACGTTGTTCGTAAATTTTTGTTGCCTGCACATACAAGGCTGGGGCCAAAATTAAACCAACCGTATCCTAACATTGATCATGAAAAGAATGAGCTTTAATTATCAGTAATCAGTAAGTTCACAACGTCACACCTTTTATTTTAAATTAATTATTTGATAATTCAAATGAAAAATTTATGACACTCCGAGCCGAACGAGTCCTCTTAAAGTAAACAAGTGATTCACTGGAGGATTTTTTATTTTCAAAAACGGGTCAAAAAGCTAAGAAGAGAACTATAAATAAAAGTTCAAATTAGGAAAGCGTCGGCTTATGAAATGCTGCTATAGATGGCAACTATGATAAATTACTATAACATTAGCCAAGTTTGCGAAGAAATAACTGCATAACGAATAACAGGCATAAAAATATAAAATTGCTATGATAAAGCTACCGAAATACGTGTTTTTTGTCGTTTCACCAAGCGATAAAGAAGAATGAGCCATTTTATTTGATTCTAACTCCATTTAAAATGATGAACCTGTAAATACCATAACTACATGATGGGCACTAACTAAGGTACCCTTTTTAAGAAATTATTGCAGTACAACTACGAATGGTAAAAAGATCAAATTCATTTAAAATGAAAGTGGAGATTCTAAAGGTTTTTAGAGTATTAGTGCTACCTTTAGTCATTACGCACTGCGCTTGAAAGTTGTAAAATTATAACCCTCAAAATGCGGTCCACGAAAGAGGAGCGAGTCAAAATTGTTGAACTTCACTGTGAAAATAAGGTTTTTTTGTTAGTGTGCAGAATAATTACACGAGAATATTTGGTAATGAAACAAGTCCTTTAAAAATTGCATTAAAGTGCATTTGAATGCCTGATACCATACAGAAATTAAAATGAAACGTCACTGAAGCGTTTCAGTGTATATATAAACAGCATAACACCAGAGACACGAAGTAAAGAAATGAACAGCACCATTAAAAGAGCTTACTGTTGTTTGACCAATAATGGGGTTCATCTAGAAAACACTGTATCCCACACTTAAATCCATGTTCAACTTTAGAGTTTCCTCTTTCAATTCAAGTGAACCTGACCATTTTAATATCGGTAGTCTTATGGCAATAATTTTTTAAAAGATGTACCTTACTTTTGCCCGCCCTGTACAAGTCGATCACGCTTTTGACTAGTTCTAAATCGCCCACCGAGTCAGTCCTCCCGTCCTGCAATTTTCTTTCAGAATGTAATCACTAGCTGTTTCTAACGGTTTTGATTAATGATCACATGCTGTAATAAATTAATTATTCGCTCTGCTTAGAAATGTTTCCCCCACTTTGTGTGTACAATTCAACTGGCCAATAAATTTACGATTAACAGCCTGTATATTCCACTCCACGATATACTAACAATTAATATATAAAGTTAATTTCGTATTAGTGAACAGAAATACCACGGTCGGGGAGGCTGCTCGTTGTTTAGTCGTCATTATATGCTAGTAGTGGCTTCACTGACGCTATTCTTAATACAACGAACGTCCAGGCCAAAAACAGAATAATTAAAAGAAATAGTTTACAGTGGGATTATTTTGGTGATTGAAAACAAGGACTTTTCCTTACCGGTAGCTCCAAAACTAGAAACTAATAAAAAAGAAAAACACTACAAAATCGAAATTCGTCGCACAGAGCTCGTATGGAAACATAATGAAGAACCAATATGAGTTTAAAATGAAATGTTCTGCACAAGTCACTTACCTTTTTCGGCTGTTCCTTCGAATGCAGGATTATCGTGAGGCTCATTCATAGTCATCGTGATACAAGTGGACTTTTAATTCTTTTTTTCAGAACCTTAGTCAATCGTCAATTCCGTTACAATAGTCTATAAGTTTTTAACTTTATTTACCTCATAACTTTACCTTCTCTTAGGTACTAAAGACAACAGGCTAACAGGGCTCCAAAACTGTCGTGCAAATTGTAGGAAGGTCATGAAGAAGATATTAAATTCAGCATTTTGCGTCTATTCACCCAACTGCAATTCTGTTTCTCGTTAGGATTCTGCTTCTCGACTACCAATTCAAATGCTATTAGTCTCGTAAGAAGTACGAATCCTTCCATCCTTTGTCCTTTCAAGTTTAGAACCAAAATTTAGCCTTACGAACGGCGATAGTTAAATTCAGGTGAAGACGCGTCATGCTTTGCAAGTTTTTGGAGAACATTACCGAGCATTGCGATCGACCTGAAGAGTAAGATTCACTTCCCATCAAATTACCTTCACTCCACATTCGTCCTGACGCAAATTCTGACCGATTTGTTCGAACCAAAACGGAGATTCAATTATCCCCTGGTTATTAAACGGATTGATTAGTTTACGCGTCCTAGCGTGCTGCTCTGAACTTTCGCGTTGACTGCGGATGAATAAAATTACTAACTAAAGACTTCGTAACAGCAGCATTCATTTTCACGCCTATGCTCAGACAAATGATAACCCCAATCACTGAATGAATCACACCGTGTATAAGGAACACATACATATTTTAATCAAAAGAACGTATTTCGAATACTAAGAATTTCGAGTACGACGCACGCAGCGTAAACCAAAGAAAAAAAATACACTGGTCACATTGAGACCGTGCACCGCTGCGTTTTCCGTCAAAGACTTTTATCTGATTTTTTACATCTATGCGTGCGAAAGTAGTTCGCACTTGAGCGAAAGTGGTTCATTGCGCGCCCAGAGATATAAAAAGTAGGACCAAAACCATTAACGGCAAACGAAGCAGTGCACGGTCTCAATGTTCCCAGAGCAATTTTTTGCCCCGGCTCACCGTACACGCACCGAGGACTACCTATACCTTTCTCAATATTTCTGTTTTCACATGTGTTTCAGAAACTGATGATAGGTTCGATACAGGCAGCGTTTAATCGATAAATCAAAACGTAATGTTTAAATTTCTTCACCCCGTTTTTGAGAGTAGATATCAGCGATACCCGACGCTGATTGAATCTACACGACCCAAAACAGATTGGGAACCAGCGCAAGCAGAACACGAACATGTTCACCCATCAGCATTTAAATAATCTTTATTAAATAACCTTTATTAATTCCAACACGTTTTACCTTTGGGTTTTAAATGCATTACAACTACTGGTGTGGTGGGGGATGTGAGGAATGTGGGGTTTAAACTTCTTTTTCCAAGGGAAGTACTTCGCAGTCGCGTGAAAATGCCTCCCTGAACCGAGTATCGAACCAAGGTCCTTTCGATTACGGGACCACCACGCTACCACTATGCCACGGAGCCCACATTTGACAAACAAGTTTACGTCGACTCAATTCTGTGTGAAGATGCAGTTGGAGGCCATTGTTAAAATATAGGGTATGATAACCCTGTCAATACTCAAGTAGTGCGCAAGTGCGTTTGGACAAAGAGTTTAACTTTTGCTGTGACACGATCTTGAACATGTCCTGAATATCGACAACAGATTTAACCTACAGTACAATGAAGGTACATGCGAACAGCAGATGTGTTCTGTGTTTAATCACACTAACCAATGTAGTTTGGAACAAATCATGAGTTACGAGTTATTTTCATTTTTCCCAAACTGAGCTTACTGAAAAAAAGGAGTATAGATTATTTCCACGGTTTTCGTGGGTACAGGAATTCATAAAAGTAGTTGAAACTCTAAGATACTGTAGATGAAACCTAAAAGAATACCTATGGCACCTTAAGTATACACACAACTTGTTGCAATTGCGATGTATAATCAACCATAAAAAAGACGGTTGTTTATAACATTAAGCTCATATTTTCTAAATTTGGGGCACGTATCTCATAATTTGGTATTTTGGTGACATACACTATTTTTAATACGTAAAGAAAGAAAAAGAGACAAGGAGTCGAGCAACAATCATATTATCGTGCGTGGAACCACTCGTCTCTAAATTAAAAATGTTCAGAATATCAATGAAATAATGAAGGTAGACATCCGCGTCTATCAATGAAGTAATATATCTAGTACTGAGCAATTACAAAACACTGAAGAATTTTCGAAGTTTAGAAAGTTTTTTGAGGATGATGCTTTTATAAAGTTTATAAAGTGTTACTTGACGTTTCAGGTAAAATTTTACAGGAATTCCCGTAGTTTTCACCAGGATCTATTCTTATTCTGAAAAATACGAAAACACATTACGCATAAATAATTGTTTGAAGCTAAGAAAAGCTGGTCCTGCCCGGACGTCCTGCTTGGCTTTATATTACCGAGCTGCAGCCACCACCGCACGCACAGGCCACTGAAGCGTACGCTCACGAGCGCTCGTCACTGACTGTATATCTTGTGCTTCAAACTATTATTTATAGGAATATGTATGAAAACACGCAATATATTTTCGTACTTTCACTGTAGGAATAGATCCTGGCGAAAACTGTATGAAAATTCATGTAAAATTTTACTTGACACGTCAAACAAGGCTTTATAAACTTTACAAAAGCATCATCCTCAATAAACTTTCAAAACTTCAAAAGTTTTGCTGTGTTTTGTAATTGAAACTATCAGAAATTTACTTTTGTTTTTATGTGAAAACACGTTCGGTGTTTAGCTCTGTGCGAACACTGCCTGCAGTCTTGTGCGTTGAATACAAAGTTTACGACTTGAAAGTAAACATGAATAGGCAACGCTCGCTGATAGACTTTATTCTGTTCTGTCAAAACTCTTGGTCAAATCCAACTTCGGCATAACAATCACGTCAAGTGAGAGCAGTTCAGCGTTCACCTGATTGCCATTTTGCAGCTGAAGGGCAATTTAGACCTCATATTTTGTAACGAACAAATCCCCAACGAACATGACGCCATTCGTTCAAAACGCAAACTTTATATTAAAGTTACACACAGCGACGTATATCTCAACCCAGTTTGATACACAAGCACTGTTACACAGCTGAGCCGATGCACACACCCCTACTTCGTTGAACTGCTAAAATACACTGCACAGTGGGCACTGACTGCAGCTTCTCTATACGTACATACTGTGCTGCTGCAGCGTGCAGGTGCATGCAGGTAACCGCAATAGCCAATTCTAGAGGTGCTTCCCGTCACATTCCAGTAGCCTCATAATCGCGGTGGGCAAGTTGTGAAAGTGTACTCGTTGCCCACGTCAAAGGCAAATTCTGGAAAACAAAAAAGTGAAAATTTGAAGCACGAATTTTATGACTTTCACGCCCTAGCTCTGGTATAACCAATAAGCGAAGTCGTCAAACTGCATAGGGCAACCACTGCAGTTAAGCTAGGACATATAAGAATGAGTGACATCGATGATTATATCTACAATTAGGCCTCAATTCATTTGTAGAATTCTTTAATCGCTTCAAATGTGTTTATAGAGGGGCTTGAAAATTGCAAATGCTTGTTTAAGTCCCGAGATTTTCCAGTAATACAAAGACTAGTAAAGCCTAACATAGCGAGTAAAAATGCAACGTTCTTGTTCTGATGTGAACAACGACTACATAATACTTTACCGTCTGACACAAAGTCGTAGTAGGTGAGCCACGAAAAATAATTAGACGTTGACTAACTGAATTCTCGAATATAAAATTTAGAATTCGCAAAATTAACATGTGCGTATGTGCATAGATCCAAAATATCTACGTGAAACGATCAGAACGGTTCCGAATCAGTTTGGTGTATTATTCCCCTCATTATCTGCGACTGATCTCTTCAGTCATGGAAATGCTCACCAGAGAGACGTCACTGGTTTTTCCAAAGCCTGATAAGATCAATATTACTTTTATTAGCATAAAAATAAACTCCAAAATCTTATGTTTTTTTAAATACTTCTCAAAAAGGAAGCCTAAACAAGAATTTCGTTTATACACTGACTTCTAATTCAGTTATCTTCCTTCACACAACATCTCATCAACCTTGAATAACTATTATTAAAGTCATGCGTCGCCCTGCAGGGGTTCTACGAGTATCATCATTTCCACTACTCTATGCCAATCAGGTAATGAAATCATTCGTCATGTATAATGACTAAAAATTTCAGGGATTACATGAAAATGACCAAAATTCACTCACTCTATTCAAACAATAGGTAACGCAAGTTTAAGTAATGTGACTCTCACCTAAACTAACGTAAGGTAACGTAACCCAACGTAACGTTAAGTAACCTAACGCAAGGGAACCTAACCTTATGTAACGAAACTTGAGGTAATGTAACCCAACCTAGCGTAAGTCACCTAACATTACCTAACCTGAACCTCAATCTACACTAACCCACATGTATAATAACTTAAATGAATAAACTACTTAAAGAGTTTCCCTCATTGAAATTAGAAAACTAAAATTATGAAAAATGAACAAATGCTCCATGTAGATGAAAAATGCAAGTCTACTTTAAATATTGTAAAAAAACGCAATAGTCACAACCGATACCGATCTAGTTCGGTTTCAATATGCCAGGGACCAAAAAGAGAATCGTCCCCAAGCCTGAAAAGAGTTACTGTACACACTGCTGCTGCTGTGTCGTTTTGGGACCTCAGAAGGACCACAACGGGCTGCCGTTAGGAGATGTCACAGTTTCAGAACCAAACAAAATACAACAATGGAAGAAAATATTTCACAAGTGACATGATTTCCTAAGACGTTGAAATACCATCAGTGCCATGAAATTCAATATTTCAAAAGAATAAATGAAATCCTAGTTATTCGCACCTTAGAAAATGGTCCTATTCCAAGTGGCAAGCGTCCCTTTAATTAAGAAGGTACATAGATAGTATAATGTGTCGGAATGACAGCTCGATTAGTTAGGCGAGATGGTGGAACACGAAGGGGAATTAAATAGTTCCGATGATAACACTTATTTACTGAGCAAACAATAAATTAGACCCTACAAATAAGGCTTCAGGCGGACTAAGAAAGTTCAGGTTAATTGGGACAAAGCACTCTTACTTAAATGTAAAAGAATTCATTATGAGTCTACGAGAGAGGCAGATATGAGCAACACGGTGTGGTCTTCTAATGCGTACCCACCAGTGAAACAAAAAACATTTTGTGACATCTAATTCAACGAACACTTGATAGTATAACAAGAAACGGTACAGCCATACAACATTACACGTACCACGAGATATATAAATAATCACTCGTTAACATTAAAATAGATACAACAAATTTGGATTCCTATCTTCTAGATTTATATCGAGAGTTACGCATACACAGGACGATGTACACACAGCACGGATGACCACGACCTCTAACCAACAATTTCTGGCCAATTCGGACCTTCATCTCTATTTTAGTTCCACCTCGCTTGTCAACCATAGAGATACCTTACAATTGCAAAATATATAACTAGAGTTACATTACTACATTAGAGGTAGTATTCAGAAGAAGTATAGAGATGCTCGTCAAAGCTAAGGAAGGTTTATCCTCCAAGAGAATACCTCAATACGGAAACTCAATACCTCAATACGGGGTCGCGACTTTGAGAGTCGGTTTGACTTTGTAATACGCTGAAAGCCTCTGATATAACGGAAACCGGTCAGCTGAAAGATGAAGCTGAAAAATTTAGCGGCGGCGAACCGTTAAATTTAAATCCAATTTCGATTTCAAACAAAGATTTGTCTTCTGGGCTCCATGGCGTACTGGTAGCGTGATGGCCTAGCAGCCAAGGGGACAAGGGTTCGAATCTCGGCTCAGGTAGGCATTTCACGTAACCAGGGAGTACTTCTCTTGGAAAAGGAAGTTAAATCTACACATACCTCCCATCCCTCACCACGCCAGTAGTTGTAAGGCATTGAAAACCCATCGGTAAAACATTTTGGAATTAATGAAGGTTCTTGCAAGTATGACGAGCATCCGAGAAAATAGTATAACAAAAAATTGTATGCAAAAGTTTCAATCACTGAACCGCGTACATTTTGTGTTTGGTAGAATTGACGGAAAATCATTTATAAAGATAGAAAACAAAGTGGGCCGGGGACAGAACCTTGAGAGACCCCAAAATAGTTTCTTATAAAGGCTGACATCGTTTTATAAGAAAACAGCATGTGTTCTTTTTAATAAATAACTCTCAAACTATAGAGTGTCTACTTCTAGTTTGAAGGTTTTCTGCAGAAACCGTTTGTGTTCAAAGGAGTCGAATGCCTTTGAGAGGTCAAGGCACAGAAAAAAGTTACTTTTATTTGTCTATATCTCTGTATATTTTCTTCCGGTGATAATAAGTTGGGTGTCTTGAGAACTCGTTTTCTTCTATAAGCATGTTGATCTTTGCGAAGTAAGTTAGATTTATCTGAGGGGTTGGAAAATTGATTTGATACCAAAAAGAAAGTTTGCACGATGAATAGGGTGCTGTGCGTAGTATGCTCACCTAAAGCAAACATTAACCACTGTTTGAGATTATGAATTATAAGCCGATAAACTGAGCAATAGACCAGCATAAAAAAAATTCTAATAATATAAATAATATAAAAATAATGATTAAAGCACAGCAGTCCACCCTTTCGTGAAAAAATCTTTCTTCAGCCTGGACTTGAACAAAGGTGGGATGGGATCGCCTGACCTTTGAATCGTCATAATCTCAATTTCTATGCATAGGATGTCTACACGAATGCATGGATAATTTTTATTGCATTTCTCAATAGAAAATTAAATGTGCTTCAATTTGAGAGTAATTTGAGGTTTGCAGGCACAATCGGTAAAAAATTAGAGTTTGAACACTGAGAAAAATTTAACTCAAAACGGTGTCGCAAAAAAGGCCGCCCGTCTATGCTCGTGAAAAAAATACATTCTTTTCCCATATCTACAGAATAGAAAACTAAATTATTGTTAATTTCACAGTTTAAACGTGTCATAGGTAAAATATTAAAGTCTGAACTATCGGAGAAATGGATGATAATTCGATACTAACAGAAGGGCTCGAAGGGCCTTTCAAGAGCCTGTTATCTTCCTTTTTTGGTTAAAAAAAGAATTTTATACATTATACGTAGAGAATTTAATGGACTTTGATTTAAAACTAGTTTGAAGTTTTACCGTTCATTAGATGGGAAATAATATTTAAATAACATAATTAAAAGAATTTCCCTGCATTTGGAGTATTTGACGGCGGTCTCCATGGTGATATCCAGCGAGGTGTTAAGAAACGGTACTCGGGGTAAAATGAAAATTCGACTTTGAGAGTCGGTTTTTATCCTTTATTTTCAGTTAAGAAAAAAATTATATCTTAAGCATAGAAAATTTAATGATATTTCATCTGAAACTAACTTGAAGTTTCTACGTGCATAAGGTGACAAATAAAATGTAAATTACGACGTGCCTAATGTCATAAACATATGATTAAAAAAGGGAATTTTATTCAAAAAAGAATGCCCACTAATATTCTCCACGTAAACTAACAGTCAATGCCTGCCTCTGAGTGCCTGCTATGTTTCCCTTGTAGAATGCTATCCCAAGATCATAGTCGATAATCGTAGGCCATTAAAAAGGGACTGCTGCTAACGCATATTCGTGAACCGAAACGCATGAAGCCCTTGAAAGAACTCTGTCGGTATTTCAGATTGATTTTACTTCATACTCTTGAGTCAAGACCTAAACATTTCCGCACCAAAACCTCGAAAACCTTAGGGATTTTGTCTATATGGGCAGTTTTGTGTCATGTTATGAAAGCGAGCGCTCTTCGCGTATGTTGTGAAGTTCGGGCTCAGAGAAGCGTTTAAAATCCGATCTGTTTGAGGTCACCAAATAGTAGAGCGCTAGGAAGGCCGCGAGGTCCTTCCCTCAACTTTCTTCGGGGAGTTGATTTTCAACAGAATGTCTGTAAGCGACGTACTATTAAGCCCACGTATTTATGTTCCTGTCTCAATATGTATAGAATTAATAGAGAGCGTTGCGATACAAATGTGTAGACTTTTATCGAATGTTTCTCTCATAACCTGACAAGAATTAACATAAGGTCTATTGTTTTAGGGTAGTGGAGTGGTGTATTATTTTAATCCACACCCCTTTACGCCCCAACGGTCGCTTTATCCAGATGTCTGGAGGGAGAAAATCTCTGTAGAGGGTTCCTAAAAGCGATTGAGACCCTGTACGGACAGCCATTATCCGCAGACTTTCAGCCCGTTGTCGTCGTACCCAGGGCTCACGGTGCCGAGTCGCCTTTGTAACATCGGTCCACCTGTGCATGTCGACTCAGCCTATCTTGCCCTCATCGGTCAAGAATCACTCGTCCGATGCGGGAAATCACTTGTCCCGCATTTGGGAATTAACGACAAACTAATGCTTCTGACTGTTGTGCCCTTTGTAGGATTTTGCTGTATCCCTGCCGCGCTTCAATATTCGGTCAGAGGATGTGTTGAATTGTAAACTTACAGACAGGAATCCGCTCCGCCGCCAGGGACCAATTCCTAATAGCCGTGCTCTTTACGAAATATCATTTATTTCACTTTCATATAAACTCACCTTTAATACCCAAGCCTAACGCTTCCCACTTTGGATAACTTTTCCCCAAAATACAGGTCAGATCTTTAATCCTATCATATGTTGACACACTTATCCCAAGGTAAGCACTATTTACACCGTTTACAAAGAATCAATTGCATCAACACAAATGTCGAGATATTTTGATTTCTCTTGAACCTATATAAGTAAAGCAGTAGGCTTATTTTTCATTTAATTTGTATTGTTCACTCTAAGTCTTTTCCCTACAATATTTACAGTGCTGGCTCTCAATAACCGACTTATCGTGGGGAGAGCCTATCCGTTGAGGATTTTATTCCGCTTCAATTATTCTGCACTTTCGTTCTCGACACCCTAGCCTATGGAATGTATATCCTAATCAAATTTTATCTGTAGCTTCCGATATCCGTTAACGTACAGTGTCCTCTAATGAGAGTTGAGATTCAACAGGGTGCCAGATTCCATTGGTGAAAAATGATTCGACTGCCACAAACTCGCAGACGAGTCTCGACTGGTCCTCATCCCACTGAGGGCCTCCACTGGAAAATGTTGCCACCCGAAAGATACTCCCACAACCAGTGAGACTAATGAGAAGTACTCCCACAACCAGTGAGACTAATGAGAAGTACTCCCACAACCAGTGAGACTAATGAGAAGCGAAAATTGAATGCATGATTTTCAACAATGCAGTCGAGAATGCAGTACATTCTTGTGGATGAAGAAAAAAACAAATGAATTTTATTTGTATTCAAGCGCAAGTTTTATACATGCTATTGACTCAGGCCACATGAAGAATAGACGGAAGTGCCAGCGTGCAAGTACGTCTCTATCAGTACAAAATCTAAATTTAACGTATCTTAATTCTTTATGGTTATCTCACTCTTCTGAAGAAAATAAAACAGAATGCACAATTATAAATTCGCAAAATGACCCCATGAAAAATGGAAACGCGATGTCCTATTAAGGACCTGCGGATACCACGTTCGGGTAATCAGTAAAAAGTAAACATGAGAGCGGAAAAAGAGAGAGGACTGACGGACCAGTAAGTTCGTAGGGCATTTACCTGTTCTTCACCGCGCCTCGACTTCAGATGGGGCAAATTTAAGCAGGAACTCATCACAGAACGTCAGGCTTCAGGGCCACGACATTCTCCCGACCCCATACAGCACTCAGGACCATGGTAGTCCTCCCCCTCCCACACAGCACTCAGGACCATGGCAGTCCTCCCCCTTCCACACAGCACTCAGGACCGCGGGGGTCACCAACCTACCCTGAAATGGGCGTTCGTGACCGTGCGTCACGGTCTCGTCACAACAGTGCCTCCAAAAGATCTGATAGGAATTTCATTTAGATTTTACTAATGGAAGTCTCTGTAAAATTCCTTTCAAGACACTCTTATTCACATAATAAAAGTCTCGACTTCTCTTGCGTCTGGTTTTCGGTACATTTGCCCTAGGGAAATGTAAGAATGCCCTAAGTGAAAAATACGGAAGACAGACATTTACCTGTCGACTCATTTCTAATAGCAATTGGGCAAGAAAACATAAAAAACGTGATCCAATACCTTGAAAATTTGTGTATATACAAAGGCACTTCAGTGAATTACTTTTCAATTGACGTCTTGACAGTCGTTTCAGGAGATTTCCAGGCGATCATAGGAGAGATACTGAGATAATCGCTTGCGGCACACATAGATGGCGCATATTTTTACGACCCAGTCGCCATAGCTCGCCACACCCGCAACTAAGGCTAGGGTGACCATCTTCATAATACATGGTGAAGTCAGTAGACACAAAAATCGAGACGCTGCCAGAACTTCGGTTGCACGGTACGCCAGCGCCATCAACAGATAGAAAAAATCCAACCTTGCTATGCACCTCAATATACGACAGCATTTGATGAAACACGTGGTGCACATGCAATGGGCAGACGTCGTTACTCTGAGAAGCGCTCATTTCAAGGCACACCGACGAAGATATGCCTTGTCACGTCTCCTGAAGCGAAGCTCTGGATTTAGCCATATTTCCTGATGAGCGCCTAGTCCTCAACATACCTTGAATGAGATTCTCTTCAGTGTACTCTCAAAAGGATGAGCAGTCCAATGAAAATCTTTTATATGAAAAAATTGCAGGATTTCCATTGAAACCCCAACGATACTATGATGAAACTCACACATTAGATATCCTAACAATGATGCCCACGCATTTGTATCCACTGCAAACGTACTGAGTTGAATTCAGCCACTATTCATGCAATTATAAGTAGTTCTTTTAGATGACTGCCGTTGAGTTCGCAGGGGAGTAAGTAACCATAACTGCGTCAAGAAGAGCAGAGGAGGTGAAGCAGGCTCTCAACTGACCTCCACCACCACAGTCCTGCAGTTAAAAATGGTGAGACATTTATCTTCTGCCAAGTTTGCGACGCGAGTCTTGACACGTACGCCATGTTTCAGTTCCTTCATTTGCAACATATTACGCCTTCTCCATCCACCGTACATGATTTAGCAAGAAAAACCTTAAATAAAACGTTGAGCTTGCGACATTAGAGATGCTCTACAAATGAAACGTGTAATTTAATGCTACCTCATGGAATACAAATTGGGGCAGTGCTAGTCGGACGTGCAATGCTTGGAAGCTCAATAGAGACAGCTGACCTCTGTGATCTGGTCCGGCACGACACCCTCCCGGCGCCCAGCTCCTTTCCAACTCACTATTATTCTGAAGCCGCATTTCAATTTCACATATTCGACACTCTAGATTGAAGCGAAATGCACTTTCAACAGAAGCTCAAATCCAGCGAAGCACAGGCCTGCTGACATAGCTGGCTGTTCTTTGTCTGCAAAGTATGGCAACGTGTTTCGAAAGAAAGGAAAGTTACCGCCTTATCTACTACGGCCACTCCCTGGCGTGGGTACGGGGGTTAAGGGTGGGTTGGAAGGAGCGGTCACTCGTTAGGCAATTAATCAGAGTTGGGCAGCGCTACTTTGAAATGTAGCGGCCGCTACATTTCAAAGTAGCGCTGCCCACCTCTGCCTACGGTATTCCTACGGGCAGAGCGGCCGCTACATTTCCTGAAATGTAGCGGCCACTACATTTCAAAGTAGCGCTGCCCACCTCTGCAATTAATCGAAGAAATAAATTACGCGAACTAACGCATGAAGCGCACAAATTGCTTCTGGGTTCATGTGCTGAGCAACAGCAATTTGAATAAAATCACATCAGTACATTTGACCAAGTATTTAGATTCTCTTCATGCCCGACAAAGAGATGAGATCTGACATTATAACAGGTTCAGTGTCACAAATTTGAGTGTCATTTGGACATTAGTGTCCGGTAGATGATCCCAATCCATCACACCAGGATGCCCGTAACATACTTCTAAATGATTTCTTTCAAAAAACATGCAATTCAGCAAACTTCTTCAATTTCTGTGAATAACTTTTCTAGAGATTTCTCCTTGGCGAGAAGAAGATATTCTCTCAGAGTGAGGTACGCTCAAAACCCGCACCAAACACTTCCACGTGAGAGAGCTCTTACATGTCATAGAGGCCGACTTCAGAGCTTCAGAGGTACCATGGAGTACAGTCAAGGACCATCATGCCACAAGGGACCTGCCACGAGCCGCTCACAAAGGCACCATGGAGTACAGTCAAGGACCATCATGCCACAAGGGACCTGCCACCAGCCGCTCACAAAGGTACCATGGAGTACAGTCACAAGGACCATCATGCCACAAGAGACCTGCCACGAGCCGCTCACAAAGGTACCATGGAGCTCACCGGTACCTTTGTGCTCAACGAGAATAGTTCGAAAGGGAGGCCACATAACTGAGACGGCATGCTAAGAACAGACACTCCTTGTCTCCCCGTCTGACCAAGAATGGTGTCACAAGAAATGACCACACAACAGAAAGCAGCAAAATATGAAAATTGCAAAACATGAACGAGAGCTCTAGCTCACCAGTAACAGGAAAAAATTAACGAACCGAACAATACCGAACAATGATGAAAACGAGTAAAGCGCCAAACCATTTATGAAAATCTGAGAAAAACATCTTAGTGATAAGACACTATCAGAACCTCGATAAAGTAAACATAAAGAAACGTAGAAAACGGACTCATTAGTCAGGAAAAGCGTCAGAAATGCTACAATAGCGAATTACCATCAAATTTCTCCTGGATTCCAGCCAATAAAATATACAGCACCATCCATCACTGCTAAATTTTTCATTAAATGACTCGTTTCGCAGAAGCTCTTTCCCACGGTGATTTCTCGATGCGTTAAACACAGTAATGGATGGAAATTAAAACGATATTCAGGGTAGTTCCCAACATGAAGTTTAAGAGGCAAGACGAGAGTGTTCAAGGTAAAAATCAAAATCACATTACGGGCATTTTCCAAAAAATTGAGCTTGCGTACTTGCGAGGAAAGTTACGAAGGCTATTTCAAGGAAACCAAAAAGTGGAGCATGAAGAGGACAGACATCCCAGGGCATGTACAGCACAGCTGCAGGAGGGCGACGGCAGGGAGCACCAGCCCGCCTCGCGCTAGAGATCAAGTGAACAACACACGAGGGACAGCAGCGCTACTCCTCCACGTGTACTGCTCTGCTCCCCACACGCGCCATCAAGCGCCTCCTCTCGAACATACTTCCCCGTGCTGCTGAGAAATTCCTCACATCCCCCGAGAAGCACTTAGTCTCCATGAGATGACGGACAATTTCCTTCACTGTACTGCTCCAAGCAGCTACACAGCACTGCTCCGAGGAGCTACACAGCACTGCTCC